>CM019075.1:19188930-19485201 GCA_009667805.1 Leptobrachium leishanense
GCACCCCACACACACCAGCCCCCCTCCCCCTCTGCACCCCACACACACCGCCCCCTCCCCCCTGCCCCCTCCCACACTCTGCTCACCCACACACAACACCCGCCCACCACCTCCCCCTCTGCACCCCACACACACCAGCCCCCCTCCCCCTCTGCACCCCACAACCAGCACCCCCACCTTCTGCACCCACACACACATCACACCCCCTTCCCCCTCTGCACATCGCAACACACCAGCCCCCCTCCCCCTCTGCACCCCACAAACCAGGCCCCTTCTACCCTCTCTGCCAACCCACACACCAACAAGCCCCCCTCTTCCCCTCTGCACCCACAACCAGCCCCCTCTCCCTCTGCACCCCACACACCAGCCCCCCTCCCCCTCTGCAACCCCACAACCAAGCCCCTCCCTTTGCACCTTCTGCACCCCGCCACCAGCCCCTTCCCTCTCCTCTGCAACCCCACACACCAGCCCCCTTCCCCTCTGCACCCCACACACAGCCCCTTCCCCCTCTGCACCCCACGCACCCAGCACCAGCCCCTCCCCCTCTGCACCCCACACACACCAGCCCCCTTCCCCTCTCCACTTGCACACACCCCACCCTCCAACGCACCAACCTAAGCCCCCTCTCCCCCTCTGCCACCCCCACACACCAGCCCCTTCTGCACCCACACACACCAGCCCCCTCTGCACCCCACACCAGCACGCAGCCCCCTCCACCCCACACACCTCTGCCCCCCACCCATCGACCACCCCCCCCCCCCTCCTGCCCCTCTGCACCCCACACACCAGCCCCCCTCTCCCTCTGCAACCCCACACACCAGCCCCCCTTTGCACCCCACAAACCAGCGCCCTTCCCCCTCTGCACCCCACACACCAGCCCCTTCCCCTCTGCACCCCACAAACCAGCCCCCTTCCCCCTCTGCACCCCACACACCAGCCCCTCCCCCTCTGCACCCCACACACCAGCCCCCTTCCCCCTCTGCACCCCGCACACCAGCCCCCCTCCCCCTCTGCACCCCGCACACCAGCCCCCTCTCCCTCTCTGCACCCCACACCCAGCCCCCTTCCCCCTCTGCACCCCACACACCAGCCCCCTTCCCCCTCTGCACCCCACACACCAGCCCCCCCGCACCATGTGCCCCTCTCCTCTCTTACCTGCAGGTTCCACCAGTGGGTGCCCACGAAGCTGGCATAGTGTCCCAGCTGGAGAGTCACCACTTCCCCGCACTGCTCCCCCATGTCTGCCGGCAGGAGTCAGCAGGCTCGGCGTTCAGATAGGCCTCGTCCAATTACTATGACAGCAGTACAGCCTCCCGTCTCATTGGTTAAACCACAATCAATCAGTTTATGCCGTCTGCTCATTGGCTGGCTCTGTCAAGCAGGCGAATTATCTGACACGTGCTGTGCGGCTGTCGCTCGGTGCAGCCGCCGCCATGTTTTTGGTTGGGAATGACCGATGGGAACGATAACGCTGGGTCACGTGATGCATAGCTGCCTGTGTCAGAGATAGTGATGATGAGAGTTGTAATAAATGCACTCGTTTTGGGATTACAGGCAATGGAAGTGGAGTAATGGCCAGACTATGGATGATGGGGGTTTTAGTATAGATCTGCCGAGGTGCGAAAGATTGGGGATGATGAGCATTGTAGTACATATCTGCTGGGATGCCATCTATTGGGGGTGATGGGAGTTGCAGTGCAGATCTACTGGGCTACCAGAGGTTGAGGATTATGTGAGTTGTATTACTGATCTGCTGTGATGCCACATATTGGGGATGATGGGAGTTGTAGTATAGATCTGCTGGGGTGCCAGATATTGGGGATGATGGGAGTTGTAGTATTGGGATGCCAGGCATTGAGGATGATGGGAGTTGTATTATAGATCTGCTGGGGTGCCAGATATTGGGGATGATGGGAGTTGTAATATTGGGATGCCAGGCATTGAGGATGATGGGAGTTGTATTATAGATCTTCTGGGGTGCCAGCTATTGAGGATGATGGGAGTTGTAGTATTGGGATGATGGGAGTTGTATTATAGATCTGCTGGGGTGCCAGATATTGGGGATGATGGGAGTTGTAGTATTGGGATGTCAGGCATTGAGGATGATGGGAGTTGTATTATAGATCTTCTGGGGTGCCAGCTATTGGGGATGATGGGAGTTGTAGTATTGGGATGATGGGAGTTGTATTATAGATCTGCTGGGGTGCCAGATATTGGGGATGATGGGAGTTGTAGTATTGGGATGCCAGGCATTGAGGATGATGGGAGTTGTATTATAGATCTTCTGGGGTGCCAGCTATTGGGGATGATGGGAGTTGTAGTATTGCTCTGCTGGGATGCCAGAAATTGGGGATGATGGAAGTTGTAGTACAGATTTGCTGGGGTGGCTGAAATGAGGATGATGGGAGTTGTAGTTACATTGCATTGATGTAGTGGACACATTTTGGGTGTCCTCCTGCACTAACATACATCGGATGTTTGTCCAGGTTTGCAGAGCATGATCACAGGTCAATGCCAACCTGAAGAGGTCTGGGAGCTCACCCAGCCCCCCCCCCCCAATATGGAAACTCGCTCCACAGGAGCAGCACAAATGTACAGAGGGCAGAGAACAATGTAACACAAGGAAGTCTGAAAGAGACGAATGTTACTATGGAGGTTATTCATTAACGTCGCAGCGCACGCCGAATGGGCTCTATCACCTGGTGTCAGCAAAAACGCCAAAGAAACAAATGTAGCACAAGTCGTTAAACTTAGCGCCTGACGACCTGCTAGCAGATCACCTTGTCCGCGGCAGTCCGTGTATAAGGTCGTCTAGCGCACGCTAGGGAAGCACCCGGGCTGATACTGAATTAACCGCAGGGTCAGTCACTTTGAATCGCCAAATAGCACCGTAGTGCGCCGAATGAAAGGGCACTGAAATTTCGGTGCCCTTTGAATAACCTCTTAAGGCTCTGCGGTATTGGGCGGGGCCTGCCATTCAATGACATCATAATACGCATTAATTAGGATCCCGTTAACTAGTAATGAATGGAGGTCACAGGATGAACCCTCAATGATAATTTAACCCCCCCAACCTTTGGGTCATTGTTAAAATTGGCAAAACCTCCTTTGCTCAGACGTTCCTCCTGATGCTGCGTGTTGTGCAGAACAGGCAAGGTGCGCTGCGCTAGCTTGGAACAGAGCCAGTGAGAAACATGCACTGGCACCCCTCGGCACGTCCCAGGCACCCCTCGGCACGTCCCAGGCACCCCTCGGCACCCTCACAGACCCCCCCCCTCTGATACAAAAATGTCAGTGTTCTGTGATGTCACCGCCTGAATTAATGAGCGTGGAGAGATCGCACTGCATGAAACACCAGATTTATTACGTAGAAATGATAAACTGATCCATTGACAGAGAGGGAGGAAAACCTTTCCTTACAGCCGCCGCGGTGCCGACAGACCTACAACAGCACCGTACACACAGCCTAGGAGCGTCTTCATCCCAGAGGGTAACAGTGTGAGCTGGAGGAAGAGCTTGTTAGGAGTGACGCTGTGGACCTTTGTGTATGGTCAGTCCACGAGCTGTAATGTAGGCGTCCGTTAGAGGTGACGAGCAGGACAGACACCTAGATTCCTTAAATCCAGAGGAATTACGACCAGCTCCTGGTTCTTCAAAGCGTTTAAAAGTAAAATCCCCTTCCCAGAGATTGCGTCGTGTCGCGTCGCGGGTTGGAATTATACCCAGTGCAAGTCCGATCTGGAGCAATGTCCGATCAGGGAGTCAGAGGAAAGCACAGATCTTCTCCATCTCCCGGGGGTTCTTATTGCACAAGAAGAGGATTTCCTTCTTCCCGTCCGCCGTACGAGCTGAAACACATAACGTATGTACTCGTTAAACTCTGAGCCTCATGATAAAAGGGGTCAGCTATCTGATCCAGGAGAGGGGGTGGACATGTTCCTCTGGTTTCAGCCTGCATCTCTTACAGCAGTGGTTCCCAACCCTGGTCCCGCTGACAGGTCAGGTTTGCAGCATATGTGAAGCGCTGCACAGGTGATATGATTTGCTGCTCAGTGATTGCAGGATTCAGTCTGTATTTCCCCAAGGTGATCCTTAAAACCTGGCCTAGTTGAGGGTCCTGAGGACAGGTTTGGGACGCACAACCTTAGGCCGCCTTGTGACGCGCCGCCTTGGGACGCACAGTCTTAGTCTTTCAGGAATCAGAAGCACAGCACAGGTGATAGGATTTACTGCTCAGTGATTGCAGGATTCAGTCTGCATTTCCCCAAGGTGATCCTTAAAACCTGGCCTGTTTGGGACGCGCCGTCTTAGGCCGCCTTGGCACGCGCCGTCTTGGGACGCGCCATCTTAGGCCGCCTTGGGACGCGCCGTCTTGGGCCGCCTTGGGACGCGCCGTCTTAGGCCGCGCCGTCTTAGGCCGCCTTGGGACGCGCCGTCTTAGGCCGCCTTGGGACGCGCCGTCTTAGGCCGCCTTGGGACGCGCCGTCTTAGGCCGCCTTGGGACGCGCCGTCTTAGGCCGCCTTGGGACGCGCCGTCTTAGGCCGCCTTGGGACGCGCCGTCTTAGGCCGCCTTGGGACGCGCCGTCTTAGTCTTTCAGGAATCAGAACACTTTGGACACAGAAAAACCCAACGCACGTTCTTGGAGGGGATTTTCTTGTTCTAGAGCCATTATGAGGGCAGGGAGGTTTACCAGGTCGCAGTCCCATTTTCCAGCTGATTGACAGTCATGACAACCCAGATGTTTCAGAACTACAGACTGACTTTATGGCTGTCTGGGGATCATGGGATATGTAGTGCTGAAGCATCTGAGGTGCCAGGTTGAGCCATCACTAGACAATTGGGCGGTGTCCCCTATAACCCCCTTCCAGCGTTGGGAAGATGCAGGTTTCCTTCGTGCGGTGATGGTGACCCCTGCCACCCCAGCTCAACCCTGGCTTTCATTCATTGTGCTTGCATTGATGGACACTCACTCTGAGCATCCAGCCAACTCATGGGTAAAAGGGGGCAGGAGGGGGATTAATCCTTAACCTCTTTATTCACACCTGTTTTAACGCTAGAGCAGTGAGTTTGAACCTTGGCACCCCAGATCTTTCTAAACTACATGTCCCATGATGCTCAGCCAGCCTTATGTGTGACCAAAGCATCATGGGACATGTAGTTCCGAAACATGCCTTAGCGGGTGTGCAGCAGCTTATTCTTTATACATGAAGTTTGGATTCCAGGTCATTTTGACCACAATAGAAAGGAAGCCTGGTCTCTCACGCTCTGCGTCTCACCTTGCTCATGCTGGATCCAGTTCCTCTCCAGATAATACTGGTAACAGCTCTCAAACTCCTTCTCATTGTAATTGTGGACTTGAACGGGAACAAAAGGGTCCAAGGCCTCAAATCCGTCCTAAGGGGAATATCATAAACACGGCTTAACCCCTTCCATACCGGAAGGAACAAATAACCAACCTCTATACGCAGCTCTATAAAATGAGAGACTCCGGAAACCGGCCCTTTCAGAGACTGTGAGACATTGTTCTAACTGTCCTTCCTGCCCCATCCTCCTCTGTACCAGCAAACCTCTGGGGAGCCAGCGAGGGACGCACTGGGGCTAGCTGGGCAGGGCCAGCATGGGACATGCTTCGCAACATGCTGCTGGCCCTGCCCGACCCATCCCTCTCTGGCCCTGCCCGACCCTCTCTGGCCTGACCCGTCCCTCTCTGGCCCTGCCCGACCCGTCCCTCCCCGACCCTCTCTGGCCCTGCCCGACCCGTCCCTCTCTGGCCCTGCCCGACCCTCTCTGGCCCTGCCCGACCCGTCCCTCTCTGGCCCTGCCCGACCCTCTCTGGCCCTGCCCGACCCGACCCTCTCCGGCCCTCTCCGACCCTGCCCTCTCCGGCCCTGCCCGACCCGTCCCTCTCCAGCCCTGCCCGACCCGTCCCTCTCCAGCCCTGCCCTCTCAGTCCCTCTCCAGCCCTGCCCTCTCAGTCCCTCTCCAGCCCTGCCCTCTCAGTCCCTCTCCAGCCCTGCCCTCTCCGGCCCTGCCCGACCCGACCCTCTCTGGCCCTGCCCGACCCTCTCTGGCCCTGCCCGACCCTCTCTGGCCCTGCCCGACCCTCTCTGGCCCTGCCCGACCCTCTCTGGCCCTGCCCGACCCTCTCCGGCCCTGCTCGACCCGACCCTCTCTGGCCCTGCCCAACCCTCTCTGGCCCTGCCCAACCCTCTCTGGCCCTGCCCAACCCTCTCCGGCCCTGCCCAACCCTCTCCGGCCCTGCCCGGCCCTCTCCGACCCTCTCCGGCCCTGCCCGACCCTCTCCGACCCGACCCTCTCCGGCCCTGCCCTCTCCGGCCCTCTCCAACCCTGCCCGACCCGGCCCCCTGCCCGATCCGGCCCTCCCCTCTCCGACCCTGCCCTCTCCTCTCCGACCCTGCCCTCTCCGGACAAACAAGAATTGCCAAAAAAATATAAATAAAAAAAATCTCTAAAATGTGTGTGAATAGAACAAGTAACGGCGCTTAACGGTTTCCTGCAGCACCAGGGTCTTACCTTCCCGAGCAGCTCATGGGGCTTGTACAGAAACTTGTTGTTGTACAGAGATCCGGTCTGGGTTACACTCGCGATGACGGCTCCTCCCGTCTAAAAGAGGCCAAACGCGTTAAAATAGGTTTCACTTATGGGGGAGCGACGAAAAAGGGGGAGCGTGTGTAATGTCTGGTCGGACGCAGCTTTCCCTCCAATTTGACACTTTCTGAATGAACCCTCCAGGCCCAGAAACTCATGGGCGACTATTTCAAAAACCACTTACCGTATTTCGATTTGGTGCACACAACTCGGATTCAACGCCCTCTCCCTGACGCCTCCCCTGACGCCCTCTCCCTGACACCTCCTCTGACACCTCCCGACGCCCTCTCCGACACCTCCCCTGACATGGTCTCCCTGACACCCTCCCCGGCCCATCTCTTCCTCAAGGACAATCACTTAGGAAAACCCCCTCGGGTCAGCCTGAATGGCACTTCCTCCCACCCCAGTTCTGATTCCGGTGCAGGTTCCAGGCTCCTCACCACCTGGTTTTGGTGCTCATTGTGAAGGTGAGCTCTTGACCCATTCCACCCATCCCGTCCGGCTTCCCTCTGCAGCTCATTGTAAACCCGTCACGGCCATCATCTGGCAGCACCTCGGAATCTCGTGTTTTCGTGCAGGGGGTCTGGCTACGCATGGTAAGGGTCGATGTTTGGGCGCCTGACTTACCCAGTCGTTCTTCAGCAGCTTTCTGAGGTTATGGACCATGGTAAGGTCATCTGCAGACACCTGAAGCAGCGAGAAGTTCATTAATCCATGGAATTGAATGGGAACGTATGTTTGATCGTTTCGATTTTGTGGCCAAGCGCAGCAGAGACACAAGACAATCCAAAAGCAAGTTAGCAAAGCTGGAGCGAGCCCACTAAAAGCGGTTACGAGAAGCCACAGCAAGAAAGAGGAGCTCACACAGCCGATACATACCATGCTCTTATCCTCCTTCTTTAAGGTGGTGCGTCCCCACAATGCATTCACTCCATCTACACATACTAAGAGTCGATAAGCGCCCACTCCGCTCTGCCTCTTCAGCTCCTTCCAAACGACAGACACCGCGTCGCTGGCACTTTTTACTCTGGCCAGTCCCTGGGGGTGTGGGGGGAGACAAGAGGGTTTCAGATACACAAAATATCAGCCCACCTCCCACCACCAATCCCTGTGCACCCCGCTCCCTTCCCCGCACCAATCCATGCACCCCGCTCCCGTCCCCGCACCAATCCCTTGCACCCCGCTCCCGTCCCCGCACCAATCCATGCACCCCGCTCCCGTCCCCGCACCAATCCCTTGCACCCCGCTCCCGTCCCCGCACCAATCCCTTGCACCCCACTCCCGTCCCCGCACCAATCCCTTGCCACCCCGCTCCCGTCCCCGCACCAATCCCTTGCACCCCGCTCCCGTCCCCGCACCAATCCCTGTGCACCCGCTCCTGTCCCCGCACCAATCCCTGTGCACCCGCTCCTGTCCCCGCACCAATACCTGTGCACCCCTCTCCCGTCCCAATCCCTGTGCAGCCCTCTCCCGTCCCAATCCCTGTGCACCCCGCTCCCGCACCAGTGACCCTGCTCCCGTCCCCGCACCAATCCCAGTGACCCTGCTCCCGTCCCAATCCCTGTGCACCCTTCTTCCGTCCCCGCACCAATCCCTGTGCACCCAGCACCAATCCGTGACCCTGCTCCCGTCCCAATCCCTGTGCACCCCTCTTCTCCCGTCCCAATCCCTGTCACCCCTCTCCCGCACCAATCCCTGTGCACCCCGCTCCCGCACCAGTGACCCTGCTCCCGTCCCAATCCCAGTGACCCTGCTCCCGTCCCAATCCCTGTGCACCCTTCTTCCGTCCCTGCACCAATCCCTGTGCACCCCGCTCCCGTCCCAATCCCAGTGACCCTGCTCCCGTCCCAATCCCTGTGCACCCCTCTCCTGTCCCCGCACCAATCCCTGTGCACCCCGCTCCCGTCCCAATCCGTGACCCTGCTCCCGTCCCAATCCCTGTGCACCCCTCTCCTGTCCCTGCACCAATCCCTGTGCACCCCTCTCCCGTCCCAGTCCCTGTGCACCCCTCTCCCGTCCCAATCCCTGTGCACCCCTCTCCCGTCCCAATCCCTGTGCACCCCTCTCCCGTCCCAATCCCTGTGCACCCCTCTCTCGTCCCAATCCCTGTGCACCCCTCTCTCGTCCCAATCCCTGTGCACCCCTCTCCCGTCCCAATCCCTGTGCACCCCTCTCCCGCACCAATCCCTGTGCACCCCGCTCCCGCACCAGTGACCCTGCTCCCGTCCCAATCCCAGTGACCCTGCTCCCGTCCCAATCCCTGTGCACCCTTCTTCCGTCCCTGCACCAATCCCTGTGCACCCCGCTCCCGTCCCAATCCCAGTGACCCTGCTCCCGTCCCAATCCCTTGCACCCTTCCGTCCCCGCACCAATCCCTGTGCACCCCGCACCAATCCCAGTGACCCTGCTCCCGTCCCAATCCCTGTGCACCCCTCTCCCATCCCCGCACCAATCCCTGTGCACCCCTCTCCCGTCCCTGCACCAATCCTTGCACCCCTCTCCCGTCCCTGCTCCAATCCATGCACCCCTCTCCCGTCCCTGCACCAATCCCTGTGCACTCCTCTCCCGTCCCAATCCCAGTGACCCTACTCCCGTCCCAATCCCTGTGCACCCCTCTCCCGTCCCTGCACCAATCCGTGCACCCCTCTCCCGTCCCTGCACCAATCCATGCACCCCTCTCCCGTCCCTGCACCAATCCCTGTGCACCCCTCTCCCTGCATGATCCTATCCATGCACCAAGAACTCATCGCTGCCTGTGTCTCCCCTCTTATGTGGTCACATGACTTTCCAAATCTTTGCACCCTCCCTTGTGTCAACAAATACGCCATTACCAAGTCGACCACCTCCCCTAAGGGTCTTCCTTCCTCGGTGACGTCGCGTTTGCTCCAAACATACCGCTGCTGCGTCTGAATCTGGAAAAGGAATGCGTACAGGCCGCTGTGACATGGCTTGAGGACGGAGGTGACCACCAGCAACGTTATAAAATGGAAAAGCAGCTCCCTGCCGGGCAGGCTACTTCCCGCCATGCCCACCTGCTTCAAGAAGTGCTCGTTTGAGGCTTTGAAGTTCTTCAGCCAGGTGGAGGACTCCATGGGCTGGTCGATACGGTTATCCTTGTAGGAAGAGGGCATGAGCTCCTTGCAGTTTTTCACCAGGGTGTGAGCTGAAATCAGGGGATGAGTCTTATCGACACACTAGATACAAGATTATCCCTATGGCTGGAGTCCTAGCCCCCCTATTCATACAAGAAAAGACATCCCCTGTGACAGACCGCCTGGCCCACCAACCGTGTGCCGCTGTCAAACCTCTAGCTTTCTCCAACTGGCAAACCCCAGGTAGTACCTTGGTCCATAGTCCATAGGAAGGAGGCTTGCCCCCAGGCTCCTCCAACTGCCCCAGAGAGAGCCGAGTCTGTCACACCCCATGTCCCTCCAAAAAGACACACTGACACTATGTCATGGCTTACTTGGAGTTGGGGGCTCTCAGAATCGGGCAGTCCTGGAGGCAGGTGGAGTGCCATGCTGGGCATTTACACGGCAGGGCATACACACCTTGCACACCCCACGCAAAGTGCAAGCCCGCCCCTATCCACACTCGCCACCCATCACGTGTTTTTATGAACGATCCTCGTCCTTGTGACTTACCATCCGGGACCTGCAGTAGCAGCCAGCCCTGCCGGTGGCAGGAATGCAGCGCGTGGCACAGGGTCAAACTCTTGCCGCTTCCTCTCTTCCCATCTGAAAGTCACAACTGTTAAAGAAAAGGACAACAACAAAAACACCAAAACGTGCCTAGCCGCACAGTAAGGAGTGGGATGCACCCCATAGAGTGACCGAGACAGTGCTGCATCCCAAAACCCACCCTGATGCCGCCTGCCACAGCGAAAGGATACACAGGACGTAGCGGATCGTCGGCTGGGAATAGTCGGCATTCTTCAGGTAGCCAATCAGCTCCAGCGCTGGCCTGCGGACCATCAGGCAGTATTCATTGAAGGTCTTACACTACGGAGGGGGGGGGGGGGGACAAACAAGTGATCGGTCTCAGAGGCTGCGATGGATCAGAGATGCGCATGCGCGCTACGTTCTGAGCAGGCGCTACATGACTTGACGAATGTAAAGTTTGCAAGTCCCGTTGCACAATTTGTGTTTCCTACGCCAACCGCAGAAAAGCCTCAGGGACTTCCAGGTTCAGGAATTCTGAGCCGAACAGGAGGAGCTACGTGCGGCGATTGAGAAAAGGGGAGTAAAATTGGGCAAAAAAAATATAATTAGGCAGAGGCTGTCAGCCTTGTCTTTATTTAAGGACAAATAAGGGTGTGACGTGTGTCACTATGGACCTGAGGTACAGGGGCCTAAAAATGTATTTGGGAGGTGCGAGCCTGATGTTTCATATTGTTTTCCTGACGTTAAAGTCATCCTGTATCTACAATATTAGATGCAAGGTGTTTGTGTTTTCTGTGCTGACATTCCCTGATGTCTGTGTTATATTAATATTCCCTTATGTATTTATTGTGGAGTCTCCTGTGGTATATACTGTAACCCCCCCCCCCCATCTGTATTTTTGAGTAATGGATTCCTTTGTTTTCACACGCTTCCAGCAACCAGCTTAAACCTGATCCCTGTGCTACTCTCTGATCCTTTGTTTCAACACTGGGCGTGTTTCCAATGTCATATCTTCCCACTATGTGTGTTTTTCCCAATTGTAAAATATAAAGAGTCCCACTTTGATTTTTTTCACCCTACAAGGATCTCCAGTATTGAGTGGGTTCTGGGCCAGAACCAGTACTCCTTCGGGATACCGGCGGCAAGGGGAGCATTCTGCGTGTGGGTGCAGGACCCCCCCACGTTACAAAAGGGACCTCCACTCTTCAGGACACTGTTCCTTTCAGTCTCATAAAACCGACATAAAACGCGTCAAAGCCCATTGTGTAAAAGCTGTACGTGATGGAGCAAATCGCAAGTTATTTTTTCATTCCGCGTCTCAAATTCACGATACCAACAGAAACTCAGAATAAAAGGTTTTTTATGACCCTCAGATTCGCCGGCCTGAGTTATTAATCACTGGTCTGGAGGTAATGAAGGGACGCAGAATCCATTGATACTCACTTGTCGCTGGTAGCGGTTTGGGAGACCCTGAGGGAACGTCACCTTAATATCCTGCTCTGATATTGGATAAAATTGGCCTTCATGCTGCTCTGTATGGCGGGTCTGTAAACACATGGAAAAACCATAAATATATTCCATATATTATTTTATTTAAAAAATAACTAAACACAACTAGGGATGGGAGATATCTGCAATTTAGCGGGATTTAAATCGAAGTTGACCACAAATCGACAGACGCTCCTTTCGAGAAGTTCATTAAATTTGAGGCCCTGGGTGCTCTCCTTTACTCCTTCCCTATCAGGATGTTTTCCATTAAACCAATGGCAAGGCTCAGTGGATTTATGGAAAGTCACATTGCGGTCGCCATACGGCGAAAAAGTGCTCGGAAATTCCAAAAGCACATTTTCAAAGTGTATGCACTACATGACGGGCAGATGGCACCACCTGCTGGCCAAAAAGCAATACTACATCTGTGTAATACAGCTTGGGCTCAGCATTTGCTTGACAGTCCAAGCTGTTCAGTTTTAGCACTCGGCTGTCATGTCCAAGGTACTAAAATATTAGGGGCACAATCTGGAGCTTGGAAGCTAGAAGAGGATTCTCCGCTAGGTGAACATGAGGTCAGGAAGTAGAGGACTTGAAGCTGTGCAGGAACCACTGTCAGGAAGGAGGACAAGACACGTTCGCTTATGGAGAATGAAACATTGCAGGAGGGAAGCTCTGACAGACTCGAGCTCCTTGTGAAAGGAAGAAGAAATTATTTAGGGTTAGATGACTGGTGCATAAACCAAGGACAGAAGAGAGGCTGAATGTTCTACAGTGGTCCCCAACCCTGGTCCTCAGGGCCCACTACAGGCCAGATTTTACAGATCACCTTGGGGAAATGCAGACTGAATCCTGCAATCACTGAGCAGCAAATCATATCACCTGTGCTTCACATATCCTGCAAACCTGGCCTGTTAGGGGGACCTGAGGGCCGGAGTTGGGAAACACTGATCTACAGGTATCGCACACTGCAGGGAAGGTGAGGGATGTTCTGCAGGAATTTATAGCACACAGAGGAAGATGATAAC
Source organism: Leptobrachium leishanense (assembly GCA_009667805.1). Lineage (NCBI taxonomy): Eukaryota > Metazoa > Chordata > Amphibia > Anura > Megophryidae > Leptobrachium > Leptobrachium leishanense. The sequence continues at coordinate 19,201,720 of CM019075.1, forward strand.
TGGTGGGATATGACATTCTCTAAGAATGGACTGTGGGAGCAGAGGACCTCGCAGCTATAAACAGCAACAGAAAGAGAAGAAAGGGTGTTCTTCAGGCAGAGCTTGTTTAGAAGGGACGAGATGGTACTCCTCAGTCTATGCCGGGACATCCACAGAGACATCTCACTCACCGGGTCACTTTCACTGGTCCGAAAGATCTCTCTGGGGGTGCTGTCAGTTTGGGGTGACAGAGCGCTGAGCCATGCTTTCCCCAGTGTACGATGAGCAGGAATGGCCTGTGATATAATAAACACATAATATGTATTATTTTACACTCTGTGCTTTGACTTCAGAAAAGACATGTGGGGTTCGGATCAATAGGAATTCCTGATATCTGAACCGAAAGGCTCTCCAAATAAAACCATCCCCACATAATCCAAATCCTCTGTACTGGAATATAAATCGGATATATTCTGAAATCGGAATATGCCGTAGCTTTATTGTCGCCCCATGGGCGGAGTCCTTTGCGCGGCCCAAGCTTCGCCCCATGGGCGGAGTCCTTTGCGCGGCCCAAGCTTCGCCCCATGGGCGGAGTCCTTTGCGCGGCCCAAGCTTCATCCCCGAGCAAAGCCAACAACATACAAGCCACGCATTAGGAGCAAGTTGATCATCCTCTCCCCTCACCTGCTGAGTTGTCAGTCGGTGGAGCTGCTTGACAAACATATCTAGAAAAACTAGAGACAAGAGAGAAGATTATACGAAGGAGCTACGACTGCTCCGCTAAGACAAAATCAACTTGGCTCACCCCCAAATTGAAAAGTTTTGTATTAATCGGGCCCCTCTCTATTAGGAAAGACACAATGTAGCCTGAGCCGAACATTATTAAGCAAACTGGCAACAAAACTAGACCCCCTTAATTCATTTCAATGGGAAAAGCTGAACAAGTAGCTAATGTGGATACGAAAATCAATGTGTCTCACCCCAAACTGAATGGTTTTGTATCAAACGGGTACTTCTCTGGCTCCACAGGGGTGTGGAAATTTTAAAAAAAAATCTACTTGTCCAACGGACTAAGTAGTAGTCCAATCTACTTGTCCCTCAGGACGATCAACTTGTCCTGATAATTTCAACAAAATAGTGTTTAAATAGAGGTCTTTATTCATAACAGCCTATAGAGGCAGCGTCAGATACATGTGATGAATAAAGACCTTTATTTAAACACTATTTTGTTGTGTGTGTGTATATATTAGGGATGCACCGATACCACTTTTTTAAGACAAAGTACGAGTACCAATACTTTTTTTCAAGTACTCACCGATACCGAGACTTTTATTTTATGTCATGTGACCACTTTCCAATAAGAACAGACCTCATAAAAATGCCCCCAGCTCACATGTATATATCCCCCCCCCCGAGATATATGGATATTGCACCAGCACATAGATATACTGCCCCAGCTCATGGATTTACTGCCCCAGCTCATGGATTTACTGCCCCAGCTCATGGATTTACTGCCCCAGCTCATGGATTTACTGCCCCAGCTCATGGATATACTGCCCCAGCTCATGGATATACTGCCCCAGCTCATGGATATACTGCCCCAGCTCATGGATATACTGCCCCAGCTCATGGATACTGCCCCCAAGCTCTCATGGATACTGCCCCCAAGCTCTCATGGATATTGCCCCCCAGCTCAGACCCCAGACCAGACATGGGGCGGCTGTTCAAATGCTCTATCGGCATTCAGACAGCCGCCCCTGGAGCTCTCTGGCATACTTACCTTCCCGAGCGACTCCGACAAAGTCTTTGCGCGTGCGCTCGTTGAAGGACCCCAGCCGCGATCACGTGGGACTCCCACGTGATCGGGATGAGTCCTTCAACGTGCAGAAGCGTGGAAACTTTCCCGGCGTCACTCAGGAAGGTAAGTATGCCGCAGAGCTCCGGGGCGGCTGTCCGAATGCCGATAGAGCATTCGAACAGCCGCCCAAGCCCCTCGGATGCAGGCAAGCCGGCTCAATGCCAGCTTCCGGTATCGGGGCGTCCCTGGAATTAGTCCGCAGTCCGGCAGGCTTCTAGCCCGCCGGACTGCATCTCAAAAAAAAAAAAAATACTCGCCCGCATCTTCATGTCCCGGGCGTCGGGCGATACAATTCCCACACCCCTGCTCCAGCTAGATGGTGTTTTTAGTTTCCATCGGTTTTGGTGCCCGTTTAGCTTGACCCAATCATTATTGATTAAGCAGATTGTCAGGTCTATTCAAAGAAAGGTGAAACTCAGGAGAATGAATGGAGAAGTGAAACTTCTAGGTCAAAATGGCCAAACCAGAAAAATTCTCCCATTTATCTCACTTTCCAAATCGGCTATTTGATCTAGATTGTTCTCTTCTCCCGAGTTTCACCTTTTAGTGAATGTGTGTTCTTGCTTACAGAAGTAAACTGTAATACAAAACTATTCAAAATGGAAATCAATGTCTAACCCAAAATTGAATAGTTGTGTATAATTAAATGGGTAGTTCGGTTAAAAAAAAAATTGATTATGATTTTGTGATACAAATGTCCAGTTATTTAATAAAATAATACTTTCATTAATGGGAACCCACGTGAAGAAGTTATATTCAGCTTCATTGTACTAAAGGATGGGGCATGAAGGAGTGTGTGACGGAGGCCTACGCCACCTTTTCAGGGATTTGTGTTCCAGGTATCTGGGACTGGCTGGCGCGGGCACTCACAGCATTGCCCACACTACAGACAATGTTCATAGGGCATTTGGGAATTGCCATACTGTGATTTGGTTTAAAGCTTATTTCTGTGTTGAACCAGAATAATGATGCTGTCTGTTACTATCTGCTGATCAGATTAGTCTGCCAGTAAACCTGCTGTCAGGAATCTGTTTAAGTAATTTGTTAACCTTCTTTGTCAAGCAAATACTGCCTCACTATCTCTTATCTGTTTATAATTTTAATATCTTGTAATCTGCCAATCACAATTGCCCATGGTCTTAAAGGGATACTCTAGGCAACACGACCACCTAAGCTTTTTTAGGTGGTCATGATGTCCTATGTATGCCCTTTTCCTCCGCTGCCCCTCCGCTCAGCCGATCGGCTGAAACAGCTGAGAGACGCGGAGGACTTTACTCCGCCCTCACAGCTGTCAGTCAGCAGAGCGGGATTTGTATTTCCCGCTTCTGCTGACTATTGCCGAGGAGACGTCATCGAGCTTTCAACGCAATAATGTCTCCAACTCGCTGCAGTAGCTGGCAGCAGCGGCTGAGATTAGTGTTGCGCGCATCCTCTTGCGCGTAACACTAATAAAAGAACAAAATGGAGCCGGGAGGAAGCTTGCTGGTTTATGTGAGAGGCGCGCATGCGCTCTTCTCACGTAAACCATTAGCCAAGTTGAACATTTACCAGAACAGGAGCGGAAGAGGAGGGAGGGGAGTATAAAAAAAAAAAAATAATAAAAACACGTCGTTGGAAACAAGTGGTTATTAGGGTAAGTATTACATTAAAAAAAAAATACTGAATAACTAGGTAGGGCAATAGGTATAATATAATGTAGAAAAGGGTGTGTGTGATTTTTAGCCTAGAGTGCTCCTTTAATTAATTTAGAAGTGTTAAGTAATGTTTACTGTAACTGTCTAATTGACCTAATGTAATTAGATTTCTCATTCCAATAAGTCAATGTTTGTGCAATTATGTTTCGGTATAATTAGCTCCACTAGAAGAGGTTGTGATTTTGTGAATGTAAATGACCCGTTTGTCCACATAAATATCCGTGCTTGTCCTCAATAAAACCAGTTCTAGTCTGACTCTACTTGAAGTCGCGGCTTATGTTTTGAGGTAGCAACTACATCTTCTGCTCGTGGTGCCAACGAAAGGCTCCAGGACTACAGCTTTGGCTTATTTCTGGGGAACGCTAGCAAGGCTCTCTCCGTGTACCCGTCTTTAAGCTGCGGCTAAGGTACTGGAGAAAGGTGCGAGTCACGAGGAGAACCCAGGTGTCCAGTGAGGAAGCGGCATTGGCTGATGTGACCCTGTCCGGGGTACATTGTGATTTAGGGAAAGATCAAAAAAACACCAGAATGTCAATAGAACATTAGAGCAGGGGTCAGCAACCTTTGCTCCTTGAGGTTTCAGGAACTACATCACCCATTAGGCTGACTAGGAACTACATTTCCCATGCTGCTTAAACATTAGGGAGCCAAGGCAGCTGATCTACTGCCACAGACTGTAACAAAGTGTGTGACTACAGCTGCCACTTCTTGCCACCACAGAGCAACTCACCCCAATGAGAGCCTTTCCACCCCCCCCCGGACTGTGAACACCCCAAAATATATTGTATATATCCTAAATCACATCTGAATAGAAAAAATCTTGAACCAGAAGTAATGCACTTTCAAGATACTCACCTCCTCTCCTTGCAGAACACACGGGAGTCAGTCTCCTGCTTTCTGCGTCATCACACTGCGCCCTTGGAGTAATAATCAATAGAGACTAGCATGTCCTCGGCGCCATATTCCCGTAGTCCATTCCATTCCGATCAAAGCCTTGGCATGACACGGCTTGGAATGTCAGGTCATTCAAGAGTTAGCAGCCTGACGACAGTGACCTTTGACCTCACTAGGACCACTTGTGCAATAGGTTGGGACGGTAGAGCAGCCTAGACGTTTTCGAACTACAGTTCCCATGAGCCTCCGCTAACCCAATAAGGGACTGGATGTCATGGGAGGTGTAGTTCTAAAGCATCTGGGAGGAATTATGGAGTCCAGAAACCAGATTAAAGGAAAACGAGGACTTTTACCGGAGACATGTTTAGATAGTATCTCTGCGTGAGGTGATACAGCTCTGCGTGGGGTGATACAGCTCTGCGTGGGGTGATACAGCTCTGCCGGGTGCAGAGACCGGAACGTTACAAAGACATGTTTCGGCCGGTGTTGTGTCGGATCCGTAATAAAACTGCTAGATATTGAGAATATAATGCTTATGGGGTGGAGCATAACTCGGTTCTAGAAGTGATTCAACGTGCCAGCTCTAAAGATGGCGGGCGCGACGTCACTACGGCTGGGCGGCGCTCTGGCTCAGCCCCGCAGAGCTCTGTGGCAGGCCACAGCTGGCGCGTCACGCGCGGGAAGGAGCCCGGCGCGAGCGCGGAATAGAGGTCACGTGCCGGTCTCGGTCTGGTGACGCGACGACACCGACACCCGCCATCTTGCGTGACCGGCTCAGAGGAGGGGGAGGGGCGATTAAACATTCTCTGACTCCCCCCCCTCCCCCGACACGCGCCCGCGAAACCCCGGGTGCGAGCGAGGCGTCCCAGAATACCACGCGCGGGGCCTGGAGCCCGCCTGGTGTTTACACCCCGAAACCACCGAGCGAGGAGGACGGAGCGCGCGCGGGGTCCCCGCAACACAGGTGTGTGTGACAGGAGGGGGAGGGGTCAGAGTGTGACTGACACACGGCGGGGAGCGCTCTGTGACAGGATGGGGCGCCCCCTGACACGTTACACGGGCAATTCGCGACACCATGACTGCAATGTGACAGCTTATACAGAGGGAGGGTCTACAGCATGCAGAGTGTTATACGGGTGTATGGAGTGTTAGTGCTATATTGTGTGTGTTATACGGGTGTATGGAGTGTTAGCGCTGTATTGTGTGTGTTATACGGGTGTATGGAGTGTTAGCGCTGTATATGTTGTGTGTGTGTTGATACGGTATTGGTTTATGGGAGTTGTTAGCGCTGTATTTGGTGTGTTGGTTATACGGGTGTATGGAGTGTTAGCGCTATTGTGTGTGTGTTTTATACGGGTGTATGGAGTGTTAGCGCTGTATTGTGTATGTGTTATACGGTGTATGGAGTTTAGCGTGTATTTGTGTTGATACGGGTGTATGGAGTGTTAGCGCTGTATTGTGTGTGTTTATACGGGTGTATGGAGTGTTTAGCGCTGTATTGTTTGTGTGTTTATAACGGGTGTATGGAGTGTTAGCGCTGTATTGTGTGTGTGTTATACGGGTGTATGGAGTGTTAGCGCTGTATTGTGTGTGTGTTATACGGGTGTATGGAGTGTTAGCGCTGTATTGTGTATGTGTTATATGGGTGTATGGAGTGTTAGCGCTGTATTGTGTGATACGGGTGTATGGAGTGTTAGCGCTGTATTGTGTGTGTTATACGGGTGTATGGAGTGTTTAGCACTGTGTGTGTGTGTTATACTGGTGTTGGAGAGTTTAGCGCTGTAGTTGTGTGTGTTTATACGGGTGTATGGAGTTTTAGCGTGTATTGTGTGTTATGGGTGTATGGAGTGTTAGCGCTGTATTTGTGTGTGTTTATAACGGGTGTATGGAGTGTTAGCGCTGTATATTGTGTGTGTGTGTTATACGGGTGTATGGAGTGTTAGCGCTGTAATTGTGTGTGTGTTATACGGTGTATGGAGTGTTAGCGCTGTATTGTGTGTGCTATATGGGTGTATGAGTGTTAGCGCTGTATTGTGTGTGTTATACGGGTGTATGGAGTGTTAGCGCTGTATTGTGTGTGTTATACGGGTTAATGATGGAGTGTTAGCGCTGTATTGTGTGTGTTATACGGGTGTATGGAGTGTTAGCGCTGTATTGTGTGTGTGTGTTATATACCGGTGTATATATTAAGTGTTAGCGCTGTATGTGTGTGTGTGTGTTGGTGTGTTATACGCGTGGTGTATGGGAGTGTTAGCGCGTGTATTGTGTTATACGGGTGTATGGAGTGTTAGCGCTGTATTGTGTGGTTGTGTTTTATACGAGTGTATGAAATGTTAGCGCTGTATTGTGTGTGTTATACGGGTGTATGGAGTGTTAGCGCTGTATTGTGTGTGTTATACGGGTGTATGAAATGTTAGCGCTGTATTGTGTGTGTTATACGGGTGTATGGAGTTTCAGCGCTGTATTGTGTGTTATGGGTGTATGGAGTGTTAGCGCTGTATTGTGTGTGTGTGTGTTATATGGGTGTATGGAGTGTTAGCGCTGTATTGTGTTATACGGGTGTATAGAGTGTTAGCGCTGTATTGTGTGTGTTATACGGGTGTATGGAGTGTTAGCGCTGTATTGTGTGTGTGTGATACGGGTGTATGGAGTGTTAGCGTTGTATTGTGTTGTGTTATACAGGTGTATGGAGTGTTAGCTCTGTATTTGTGTGTTTGTTATTCGGGTGTATGGAGTGTTAGCGCTGTAATTGTTGTGTGTTATATGGTTTATGGAGTTGGGTTACGCTGTATTGTGTTATATATAACGTGTATGGAGTGTTTAGCGCTGTATTGTGTTTATTATACGGTGTATGGAGTGTTAGCGTCTGTGTGTGTGTTTATACGGGTGTATGGAGTGTTAGCGCTGTATTGTGTTATACGGGTGTATGGAGTGTTCGTGCTATATTGTGTGTGTTATGCGGGTGTATGAAATGTTAGCGCTGTATTGTGTGTGTTATACGGGTGTATGGAGTGTTAGCGCTGTATTGTGTTATACGGGTGTATGGAGTGTTAGCGCTGTATTGTGTTATACGGGTGTATGGAGTGTTAGTGCTATATTGTGTGTTTAACGGGTGTATGGAGTGTCAGCGCTGTATTGTGTGTTATGGGTGTATGGAGTGTTAGCGCTGTATTTGTGTGTGTTATATGGGTGTATGGAGTGTTAGCGCTGTATTGTGTGTGTTATACGGGTGTATGGAGTGTTAGCGCTGTATTGTGTGTGTTATACGGGTGTATGGAGTGTTAGCGCTGTATTGTGTGTGTGTGTTATACTGGTGTATATAGTGTTAGCGCTGTATTGTGTGTGTGTGTTTATACGGGTGTATGGAGTGTTAGCGCTGTATTGTGTGTGTGTGTGTTATACGGGTGTATGGAGTGTTAGCGCTGTATTGTGTGTGTGTTATACGGGTGTATGGAGTGTTAGCGCTGTGTGTGTTATACGGGTGTATGGAGTGTTAGCGCTGTATTGTGTGTTATACGGGTGTATGGAGTGTTAGCGCTGTATTGTGTGTTATACGGGTGTATGGAGTGTTAGCGCTGTATTGTGTGTGTTATACGGGTGTATGGAGTGTTAGCGCTGTATTGTGTGTGTTATACGGGTGTATGGAGTGTTAGCGCTGTATTGTGTGTGTTATACGGGTGTATGGAGTGTTAGCGCTGTATTGTGTGTGTTATACGGGTGTATGGAGTGTTAGCGCTGTATTGTGTGTGTGTTATACGGGTGTATGGAGTGGTAGCGCTGTATTGTGTATGTTATACGGGTGTATGGTGTTAGCGCTGTATTGTGTGTGTTATACGGGTGTATGGAGTGTTAGCGCTGTATTGTGTGTGTTATACGGGTGTATGGAGTGTTAGCGCTGTATTGTGTGTGTGTGTTATACGGGTGTATGGAGTGTTAGCGCTGTATTGTGTGTGTTATACGGGTGTATGGTGTTAGCGCTGTATTGTGTGTGTTATACGGGTGTATGGAGTGTTAGCGCTGTATTGTGTGTTATATGGGTGTATGGAGTTTTAGCGCTGTAGTGTGTTATACGGGTGTATGGAGTGTTAGCGCTGTATTGTGTTATACGGGTGTATGGAGTGTTAGCGCTGTAGTGTTATATGGGTGTATGGAGTGGTAGCGCTGTATTGTGTGTTACACGGGTGTATGGCATGTTAGTGTTGTACTGTGTGTGCTATAAGGTTGTATGGCGCGTTAATGCTGTTCTGTGTGTGATTCGGGTGTTGCACTGTTCTGCAATATATGTTCTGCAATATATGCATTATATGGGTGTATCGCGTGTTATCACTGTGTATTATGCACAGGGGCGGTCTGACCCATCGGACACACTCGGGCACTGCCCGAGGCTCAGTAGGGGTCCGGTTTGGGGCGACACACTGGGCCCCCGCCGGTTTCCCTCTGCCTCTGATAGAAATTAACAGGCAGGCAGCGGCGTCCTGTGAAAACGCTGCGGTGGTGCCTGCATTGCCCCCTCACGTGTCACGTGACTGGGATGCAGACACGCTACAGACGCCACAGCGGCGTTTTCAGAGAGCGCCGCTGGCTGAATGTTAATTTCTATGTACAGAAGGAAACCGGTGGGGGCTCACTGTGTCGCCCATACCAACCCGCATCCCAACAGAGCCGCTGAGCAACGGGGGGGTGGAGCAATATATATCCATGTTTGAGCTGCTGGGGGCAATTCATTACCATGTTTGAGCTGCTGGGGGCAGTATATATCCACGTGTGAGCTGCTGGGGGGCAGTATATATCCACGTGTGAGCTGCTGGGGGCAGTATATATCCACGTGTGAGCTGCTGGGGGCAGTATATATCCACGTGTGAGCTGCTGGGGGCAGTATATATCCACGTGTGAGCTGCTGGGGGCAGTATAATATCCACGTGTGAGCTGCTGGGGGCAGTATATATCCACGTGTGAGCTGCTGGGGGCAGTATATATCCACGTGTGAGCTGCTGGGGGCAGTATATATCCACGTGTGAGCTGCTGGGGCAGTATGTATCCACGTGTGAGCTGCTGGGGGCAGTATGCCCACGTGTGAGCTGCTGGGGGCAGTATGTACCCACGTGTGAGCTGCTGGGGGCAGTATGTACCCACGTGTGAGCTGCTGGGGGCAGTATGTACCCACGTGTGAGCTGCTGGGGGCAGTATGTACCCACGTGTGAGCTGCTGGGGGCAGTATGTACCCACGTGTGAGCTGCTGGGGGCAGTATGTACCCATGTGTTGAGTTGTAGCGGATGGGTTTTTTATGGGTGTGGCGTCCTGTGGGTGCGGAACAAAGGGGCCCCATGACCTCCCATTGCCCGGGGGCCCCATTAGTTGTCAGTCCGCACCTGGTTATGCAGGTGCAAGTTAGAAACGTAGAAAAATCTCGGCAGATAAGAACCTTTCGGCCCATCTAGTCTGCCCAATTACATGGAGACTTTACCTGGATTTATCTTTTGTTTAGGATAGCCTTATCCTATCCCATGCCTGCTTAAATTCAATTACTGTTTTGGCCTCTACCACTTCAACTGTTGTATTTTTGCTGTGTTCTGCAGGTAACACATACGCACGTGTATGGTGTGTTAGAGCTTTGTGTGTTATACATGTGTATTGGCACTCTACCGTGTGTATGAGTGGTACAGGTGTATTAGCGCTGTATTGTATGCGAGTGGTGCAGGTTTATTGGTGCTGTATTGTATGTGTGTGGTACAGGTGTATTAGCGCTGTATTGTATGCGAGTGGTGCAGGTGTATTGGTGCTGTATTGTATGCGAGTGGTACAGGTGTTTTGGTGCTGTATTGTATGTGAGTGGTACAGGTGTATTGGTGCTGTATTGTACGCGGGTGGTACAGGTGTATTGGTTCTGTCTCGTACGCGGGTGGTACAGGTGTTTTGGTGCTGTATTGTATGCGAGTGGTACAGGTGTATTGGTGCTGTATTGTATGTGTATTGGTGCAGGTGTATTAGCGCTGTAATGTATGAGTGGTACAGGTGTACTGGTGCTATATTGTATGCGAGTGGTACAGGTGTATTGGTGCTGTATTGTATGCGAGTGGTACAGGTGTATTGGTGCTGTATTGTATGTGTATTGGTGCAGGTGTATTGGTGCTGTATTGTATGCGAGTGGTACAGGTGTTTTAGCGCTGTATTGTATGCGAGTGGTACCGGTATTTTGGTGCTGTATTGTGAGTGGTACAGGTGTTTTGGTGCTGTATTGTATGTGAGTGGTACAGGTGTATTGGTGTTGTATTGTATGCGAGTGGTACAGGTGTATTGGTGCTGTATTGTATGTGAGTGGTGCAGGTGTATTGGCTTTGTATTGTATGTGAGTGGTACAGGTGTATTGGTGCTGTATTGTATGCGAGTGGTACAGGTGTATTGGTTCTGTATTGTATGCGAGTGGTGCAGGTGTATTGGTTCTGTATTGTATGCGAGTGGTGCAGGTGTATTGGTGCTGTATTGTATGCGAGTGGTACAGGTGTATTGGTGCAGGTGTGTTGGTGCTGTATTGTATGTGAGTGGTGCAGGTGTATGAGTGGTACAGGTGTATTGGTGCTGTATTGTTTGCGAGTGGTACAGGTGTATTGGTGCAGGTGTGTTGGTGCTGTATTGTATGTGAGTGGTGCAGGTGTATTGGTGCTGTATTGTATGCGAGTGGTACAGGTGTATGAGTGGTACAGGTGTATTGGTGCTGTATTGTTTGCGAGTGGTACAGGTGTATTGGTGCAGGTGTGTTGGTGCTGTATTGTATGTGAGTGGTGCAGGTGTATTGGTGCTGTATTGTATGCGAGTGGTACAGGTGTATTAGAGCTGTATTGTATGCGAGTGGTGCAGGTGTATTGGCGCTGTATTGTATGCGTGGTACAGGTATTTTGGTGCTGTATTGTATGTGAGTGGTGCATGTGTATTGGTGCTGTATTGTATGCGAGTGGTACAGGTGTATTGGTTCTGTATTGTATGCGAGTGGTACAGGTGTATTGGTGCTGTATTGTATGCGAGTGGTACAGGTGTATTGGTGCTGTATTGTTTGTGAGTGGTACAGGTGTATTGGTGCTGGTGTGTTGGTGCTGTATTGTATGTGAGTGGTGCAGGTGTATTGGTGCTGTATTGTATGCGAGTGGTACAGGTGTATTAGAGCTGTATTGTATGTGAGTGGTGCAGGTGTATTGGTGCTGTATTGTATGTGAGTGGTGCAGGTGTATTGGTGCTGTATTGTATTCGAGTGGTACAGGTGTATTGGTGCAGGTGTATTGGTGCTGTATTGTATGCGAGTGGTACAGGTGTATTAGCGCTGTATTGTATGTGAGTGGTGCAGGTGTATTGGTGCTGTATTGTATGCGAGTGGTACAGGTGTATTGGTGCTGTATTGTATGTGAGTGGTGCAGGTGTATTGGTTCTGTATTGTATGCGAGTGGTACAGGTGTATGAGTGGTACAGGTGTATTGGTGCTGTATTGTTTGCGAGTGGTACAGGTGTATTGGTGCAGGTGTGTTGGTGCTGTATTGTATGTGAGTGGTGCAGGTGTATTGGTGCTGTATTGTATGCGAGTGGTACAGGTGTATTAGAGCTGTATTGTATGCGAGTGGTGCAGGTGTATTGGCGCTGTATTGTATGCGTGGTACAGGTATTTTGGTGCTGTATTGTATGTGAGTGGTGCATGTGTATTGGTGCTGTATTGTATGCGAGTGGTGCAGGTGTATTGGTGCTGTGTTGTATGCGAGTGGTACAGGTGTATGAGTGGTACAGGTGTATTGGTGCTGTATTGTTTGTGAGTGGTACAGGTGTATTGGTGCTGTATTGTATGTGAGTGGTGCCAGGTGTATTGGTGCTGTATTGTATGCGAGTGGTACAGGTGTATTAGAGCTGTATTGTATGCGAGTGGTGCAGGTGTATTGGTGCTGTATTGTATGTGAGTGGTGCAGGTGTATTGGTGCTGTATTGTATTCGAGTGGTACAGGTGTATTGGTGCAGGTGTATTGGTGCTGTATTGTATGCGAGTGGTACAGGTGTATTAGCGCTGTATTGTATGAGTGGTACAGGTGTATTGGCGCTGTATTGTATGTGTGGTACAGGTGTATTGGCGCTGTATTGTATTGGTGGTACAGGTGTGTGGCGCTGTATTGTGAGTAGTACAGGTGTTTTGGGGCTGTATTGTATGTGAATGGTACAGGTGTATTGGCTTTGTATTGTATGAGTGGTACAGGTGTATTGGCACTTATTGTGTATGCGAGTGGTACAGGTGTATTGGTTCTGTATTGTATGCGAGTGTACAGGTGTATTGGCGCTGTATTGTATGTGAGTGGTACAGGTATTTTGGTGCTGTATTGTATGTGAGTGGTACAGGTGTTAGCGCTGTATTGTATGCGAGTGGTACAGGTGTACTGGCGCCTTATTGTATGCGAGTGGTACAGGTGTATTGGTGCTGTATTGTATGCGAGTGGTACAGGTGTATTGGTGCTGTATTGTATGCAAGTGGTGCAGGTGTATTGGTGCTGTATTGTATGCGAGTTTTACAGGTGTATTGGTGCAGGTGTATTGGTGCTGTATTGTATGCGAGTTTTACAGGTGTATTGGTGCATGTGTATTGGTGCTGTATTGTATGCGAGTGGTACGGTGTATTGGTTCTGTATTGTATGCGAGTGGTGCTGTATTGTATGCGAGTGGTACAGGTGTATTGGTGCTGTATTGTATGCGAGTGGTACAGGTGTGTTGGTGCAGGTCTATTCTGTATTGTATGGTGGTACAGGTGTATTGGCGCTGTTATTGGTGGTACAGGTGTGTGGCGCTGTATTGTATGTGAGTAGTACAGGTGTTTTTGGCGCTGTATTGTATGCGAGTGGTACAGGTGTATTGGTTCTGTATTGTATGCGAGTGGTACAGGTGTATTGGCGCCTTATTGTATGCGAGTGGTACAGGTGTATTGGTGCTGTATTGTATGCGAGTGGTACAGGTGTATTGGTGCTGTATTGTATGAGTGGTTAGGTGTATTCTGTCTTGTATGTGAGTGGTACAGGAGTATTGGTGCAGGTGTATTGGTGCTGTATTGTATGCGAGTGGTACAGGTGTATTGGCTTTGTATTGTATGTGAGTGGTACAGGTGTATTAGCGCTGTATTGTATGCGAGTGGTACAGGTGTATTGGTGCTGTATTGTATGCGAGTGGTACAGGTGTATTGGTTCTGTATTGTATGCGAGTGGTGCAGGTGTATTGGTGCTGTATTGTATGCTAGTGGTACAGGTGTATTGGTGCTGTATTGTATTCGAGTGGTACAGGTGTATTGGTGCAGGTGTATTGGTGCTGTATTGTATGCGAGTGGTACAGGTGTATTAGCGCTGTATTGTATGAGTGGTACAGGTGTATTGGCGCTGTATTGTATGTGTGGTACAGGTGTATTGGCGCTGTATTGTATTGGTGGTACAGGTGTGTGGCGCTGTATTGTGAGTAGTACAGGTGTTTTGGGGCTGTATTGTATGTGAATGGTACAGGTGTATTGGCTTTGTATTGTATGAGTGGTACAGGTGTATTGGCACCTTATTGTATGCGAGTGGTACAGGTGTATTGGTTCTGTATTGTATGCGAGTGGTACAGGTGTATTGGCGCTGTATTGTATGTGAGTGGTACAGGTATTTTGGTGCTGTATTGTATGTGAGTGGTACAGGTGTTAGCGCTGTATTGTATGCGAGTGGTACAGGTGTACTGGCGCCTTATTGTATGCGAGTGGTACAGGTGTATTGGTGCTGTATTGTATGCGAGTGGTACAGGTGTATTGGTGCTGTATTGTATGCAAGTGGTGCAGGTGTATTGGTGCTGTATTGTATGCGAGTTTTACAGGTGTATTGGTGCAGGTGTATTGGTGCTGTATTGTATGCGAGTTTTACAGGTGTATTGGTGCATGTGTATTGGTGCTGTATTGTATGCGAGTGGTACGGTGTATTGGTTCTGTATTGTATGCGAGTGGTGCTGTATTGTATGCGAGTGGTACAGGTGTATTGGTGCTGTATTGTATGCGAGTGGTACAGGTGTGTTGGTGCAGGTCTATTCTGTATTGTATGTGTGGTACAGGTGTATTGGCGCTGTATTGGTGGTACAGGTGTGTGGCGCTGTATTGTATGTGAGTAGTACAGGTGTTTTGGCGCTGTATTGTATGCGAGTGGTACAGGTGTATTGGTTCTGTATTGTATGCGAGTGGTACAGGTGTATTGGCGCCTTATTGTATGCGAGTGGTACAGGTGTATTGGTGCTGTATTGTATGCGAGTGGTACAGGTGTATTGGTGCTGTATTGTATGAGTGGTGTAGGTGTATTCTGTCTTGTATGTGAGTGGTACAGGAGTATTGGTGCAGGTGTATTGGTGCTGTATTGTATGCGAGTGGTACAGGTGTATTGGCTTTGTATTGTATGTGAGTGGTACAGGTGTATTAGCGCTGTATTGTATGCGAGTGGTACAGGTGTATTGGTGCTGTATTGTATGCGAGTGGTACAGGTGTATTGGTTCTGTATTGTATGCGAGTGGTGCAGGTGTATTGGTGCTGTATTGTATGCTAGTGGTACAGGTGTATTGGTGCAGGTCTATTCTGTATTGTATGTTAGTGGTACAGGTGTATTGGCGCGGTATTGTATGTGTGGTACAGGTGTATTGGCGCTGTATTGTATTGGTGGTACAGGTGTGTGGCGCTGTATTGTATGCGAGTGGTACAGGTGTATTGGCGCGGTATTGTATGTGTGGTACAGGTGTGTGGCGCTGTATTGTATGTGAGTAGTACAGGTGTATTGGTTCTGTATTGTTTGCGAGTGGTACAGGTGTATTGGCTTTGTATTGTATGAGTGGTACAGGTGTATTGGCTTTGTATTGTATGTGAGTGGTACAGGTGTATTGGCGCCTTATTGTATGCGAGTGGTACAGGTGTATTGGCGCCTTATTGTATGCGAGTGGTACAGGTGTATTGGTGCTGTATTGTATGCGAGTGGTGCAGGTGTATTGGTTCTGTATTGTATGTGAGTGGTACAGGTGTATTGGTTTACGCTGTATTGTATGAGTGGTACAGGTGTTTTGGCGCTGTATTGTATGAGTGATACAGGTGTTTTGGCTCTATTGTATGAGTGATACAGGTGTTTTGGCACTGTATTGTATGAGTGGTACAGGTGCTGTACTGTGTTTTGCAGGTGTCGTTTTGTTCTGTGTGCAGGTGTATTAGTGTTGTACCGTTTGTTGTGCATGTTTGTTTTTTGTGTTGATAGCAGCTTGTTATCCTTCTCTCTACATGTTAATATTTGAAGTTGGAATCTGGGGAAATGAATAATGTCACTGAGTAATGTTTTCTGATCAACTTCTGTGGAATATGTTGTAATTCCTTTACTGGCCGTCGATGTGATGTATTTCTTTGCTGTAACATGTTATGAAGGTGTCTTTATAAAAGAAATAATAATAGTACTTAATTATTATTATTTTTTTTTTTAAATAATACAAGAAGTGAACACACGGTGTGTTGTGGCTTTCCGAGCACATCTCACGGCCATGTAGCGGCTGCTGTTGGGTATGTTATGTTTATGTAATGTGTTTGTGCTTTTTAGTACAGTTGCATAACAAAGTTTGCAAACCCTGTGGTATTGCTTGGATTTCTGCACCGGTTACTGACGGGCTATAAATGTGGATAGGAAAGGGATCACACTTTAAGAAAACATTGCCTGGCTTATATAACGACACACAACAGGGTCATTTTTCACAGCGCAGCCTGGAAAAATTAAGTGAACCTTTTAATTCCGTCGTAGAACCTTTTCGAGCAGCAACATTTCCCACAAATGTTTTATGTTGCTGTGAAGTCAGGCCGGCACCATCTTGGTGGTGGCATTGGCACATCAAGCCGAGGTCCAGTCAGAGCTGCTGATGTTCTCCTCTCAGGTGAGATGGAAATAACTGGCCTATAGGAGACCAGCCCTGGCAGCGTCCTGCGGTGACCATGACGTGCTGTGAAAGACACACTTTACAAATCTGATTCCGTTCTTTATTTCTGGGTTGTTTGTTTGAACAGCGCCCTCTGCATGCCTAGCTACGACGTTTCTATCTTGGGTTAAGGTCAGGACTCTCACTTGGCCGTCATAAAACATGAATCTTCTTCCTTTTTAAGCGTTCTTCGTTTGATTTACTCGTCTTTTTGTTGCCATTGAATGAAGGCCAGACCGCTTTTTATTCAAAATCAATGCAGAGCCCCTTGAGATTCCTAATTATTCAAAGTGGTTCTTTTATTCTTCAAACTGTTACATTGTGTTACGTTGTATTAGTCCTTCACTGCGTATTATGGATGTGTCAGGGCTTATTCTTTATGTAGGTCTGTTTTGTACAGGTAAGGACTATGTCAGACGAGCGCACTAGGTGCGCCCGTACTGAGGTGCCTCCCAGCGTCGGTCGCAGCGTTGTGATGCTTCGGGCCGGGCACACGCTGCAGCGCGAGCACAAATTGTGCATGCTACAGCAGGCATGCTGCGTCTGTTCAGAAAGCCTCCTCGTCGAAGCGCTATGACGCGCATTGGACGGGGCTGCAAAGGCAATCCTCCATAGGAGGATCGAGCCGAACAGCGCTGAGCATACTATCTGCACTCGGCGAGGTGGCCAGACGGGCGTCAGAGTGGAAGGACGTTCCTTCTGCTCTTAAAGCTCATCTCGAAGGATGAGGTCAGACGAGCGTCTTTGAGAGCTGAAGGAACATCCATGAGTGTGGACATCATTCCACTCTGACGCCCGCCTGGCCACCTCGCTGAGTGCAGTTGTTGTGCTCAGCGCTGCAAGGCTTCATCCTCCTATGGAGGATTGTCTTTGCACCCCCTGTCCATTGCGCATAATAGCACTTCGATGGGGAGGCTTTCTGAACAGACGCAGCATGCCTGATATAGCGTGTGGAATTCGTGTGTGGTTTGCTTCGTCGTAGCATCACAACGCTGCGACAGACGCTGGGAGGCACATCAGTATGGGCGCGCCTAGTGCGCTCAACTGGACTGAGATACAGGTGCCAGGAAGCCTCTGGCTCCCATAAAATGCTTTCACTGACTCATAACATTATGGATTATTATTATATATATTAGGGATGCACCGATACCACTTTTTTAAGACCGAGTACTAATACTTTTTAAAAGTACTCACCGATACCGATTACCGATACTTTTAATGTCATGTGACGCTTTCCAATAAGAACAGACCATATAAAAATGCCCCCAGCTCACATGTATATATCCCCCCCCAAGATATATATATATATTCCTACTGCCCCAGCTCATGGGATTTGCCCCAGCTCATGGATATGCCTCAGCTCACACATGGATATGCCCCAGCTCACACATGGATATGCCCCAGCTCACACATGGATATTGCCCCCAGCTCACACATGGATATTGCCCCCAGCTCACACATGGATATTGCCCCCAGCTCACACATGGATATTGCCCCCAGCTCACACATGGATATTGCCCCCAGCTCACACATGGATATTGCCCCCAGCTCACACATGGATATTGCCCCCAGCTCACACATGGATATTGCCCCCCCAGGTAAGTATCGTCGCGGAGAGCTCCAGGGGCGGCTGTCCGAATGCCGGCAAGCTGGCTCAATGCCGGCTTCCAGAATCGGGAAAAATATCGGGGGGGGGGGGGGTACTACGCGAGTACCAAGTACTCCTGCAGTACCCAGTATCGGCCCCCGATACCGATACTAGATCGATATCGGTGCAACCCTAATATATATATTTTACATAGCTATCAAAATTGTGTGTTATAACATTCTTGCCAGCGGCTGCAACACCAACAAATCCTCGTTTTTCTCAAAGGTTAAACCCAATGAGGGGCATTAGAAGCTGCAATGTGTGAAGCTTCTCCTGTCACTCTTTGGATTTTACTTCTGTAATATGCCGGCATTGGATTTGCAACAACCGCATCAATGGCAATAACTGAATGACCCACTATCCTTCTTTAAGTCCAGGCCTTGATTAATTTGCATGGGTGCATTGAAATATCGTCTAACGATACATTTCAGCTGAAAATATTCGCCGAACGTAAAGACGACCCTGTTCAGATGTGACTGATTGGATTATTGTTTTCAGGAGCTAGAGTTAGGTTACAGTTTGAAGTTAAGGTTTGTTTACGATTTTGTGCTAGTTTTTGGGTTACTGTTGGGGTTAGAAATTGGCGTTAGATGTTAGGATTTGGTTACTATTTTTGTTGTAAGGGTTAGGTTGGTATTTGTGTTTGTTTGGGAGTTACTGTTAGGGTTAGAATTTGGTTACTATTTGTGTTGTAAGGGTTAGGTTGGGATTTGTGTTTGTTTGGGAGTTACTGTTAGGGTTAGGATTTGGTTACTATTTGTGTTGTAAGGGTTAGGTTGGGATTTGTGTTTTGTTTCAGAGTTACTGTTAGGGTTATGTATTAGGGTTAGGATTTGGTTACTATTTGTGCTTGTTTTAAGGCAAAGGGTTAGAAATTAGGGTTGGGTTAATATTTGTGCTTGTTTTAGGGTTAACCCTAACATTCTGGTCCACTTTCTTGCATCAGTTTTAGGAGACAGATCCTGCCTTTTCTTTTGACACTTGCTCTCGCATTAGACTAAAGGGGAAATCTGTTTCATTATATGAAAAAAAAAATCTTTTTTTAAAATACGTTGAATAGAAAAATGTCCCTTTTTGTTTTTGGGGCCGTGCATCCTCAGACTTTGGGCAGAATTTTCATTTCGGTGCATCAATTTGTATCAAGTTTTGTATGGAGTGATTTTGAAATGTAATATCCACAGATACAACTGTAGGAGCCTCTGGTTACCCGCAGAGGGGGGGGGGGGGTTGCCCCATTGTGTCTTAATCATTGATTTTGGTATTGACATGTCTAATGGTGACAACCACCATCAATGCTGGATCATCTGGAGTATAGTACATTGTTATCAAATGTTGCGTTTGTGTTTACATAAAGTTTTACACTATATAGCATTTTTTTGCATTGTTGTGTAAACCATTGACGGAAAAAACACCTCTATTGAAAAGAGAAACAAAACACAGGCATTGTAAGGAGCTAGATCAGTATTTACAATTCATATTCTGTTGGATGCTGGCGTGATAATTAAGTGGAATTTCGTGTAAAATACTGTCTGCCGGCAGCGTGGAGAAAAAAGCGCAGCAGCTGAGCTCAAGAGTTTTTGGGGATTTTCAGAGTCTGCCCTGCCTGAAGGCATTTCACACATGCTCAGTAGAGTTGTCTCGTTTAATAGGTTATTATTACCTCACATGTTTTGGAAAGAAATGCTAATTATATATTTTAATATTTTTTGGGGGGGGTGTGCGTAATACCCGGTTTAAAGTTTTCTCATCCCTCGCATCCGGGTGGCATGCCGTAAGGGCGTGCGACAGCTCTGAGCAGAGAGCGCGGGGCTGCCCTGCAGTATGGCTAACGTGTTTGCCTGGATTGACTGTCATTGCACGGACTGACAAATCGCTGTGCTGATGTCACTCCTGCGCTCCTTTCATAGACGGGAAAACATAACCCGACGCTGGAACCTGGTAAGTACTGGCTATGATTGCTCATCCAGGGGTGAGATTGCTTTGCATTGTTCTCGAAGAATAATATACGTTACTGATTGGACATCGCGGCCAAAGTCCATCTGGTCAGAGCAAGTGCCCTTTAACCTTACACCACATAGTTTGCATCTTGGTCTACGTAATTCGGTGTCACTATTGAGAATAATATTCTCGAAATTATCGGCCGAAAATGGTGCTTTCGGCCGACATGGAAAATTCAGCTGAAAAAATCGGCTGAAAATTATCCTTTCAAAATAGAGCCTGGAGGCCCGGCCAAGCTGGGTGCTCGCCTGAGCCTGGAGGCCGGCCGAGCAGCTTGCTCGGCCGGCCTTCGGGATCAGGTGACTCCTCGGCCTGGCCACCAGGCCCAGGTTCTCATGTCTTATTTTCGGTATTGGTTTTCGGTGGAATTGATCCCGAATTTTCGGCTTCGGTATCGGCTGGAAATTTCCGTTTCGGTGCACCACTAGAGAGTATACAGTGCTTTCTTTGTAGTTCATGGTTTTTCTAGTCTTTTTGGTGTTGGTGCAAGAGCTGTAATAACTATCACCTCACTTCTACACTTATTTTGGCTTTTGTACAGGAGAAGTGCCACATTGATGTTTACAGCTCGGTGTACGTTGCTATATGTAGGAGGTGATAGCTCGGGGGTGCACGCTGCTATATGTAGAAGGTGATCGCTCGGGGTGCACATTGCTATATGTAGGAGGTGATAGCTCTGGGGTGCACGCTGCTATATGTAGGAGGTGATAGCTCGGGGGTGCACATTGCTATATGTAGAAGGTGATAGCTCGGGGTGCACATTGCTATATGTAGAAGGTGATAGCTCGGTGTACGTTGCTATATGTAGGAGGTGCTAGCTCGGGGGTGCACGCTGCTATATGTAGGAGGTGATAGCTCGGGGGATGCACATTGCTGTATGTAGGAGCTGACAGCTCGGGTGTATGTTGCTATATGTAGGAGGTGATAGCACGGGGTGCACGCTGCTATATGTAGAAGGTGATGGCTCAGGTGCACGCTGCTATATGTAGGAGGTGACTGCTCGGGTGCACGCTGCTATATGTAGGAGGTGGCAGCTCGGGGTGCACGCTGCTGTATGTAGGAGGTGGCGGCACAGGGTGCACGCTGCTATATGTAGGAGGTGGCGGCACAGGGTGCACGCTGCTATATGTAGGAGGTGGCGGCACAGGGTGCACGCTGCTATATGTAGGAGGTGGCGGCACAGGGTGCACGCTGCTATATGTAGGAGGTGACGGCACAGGGTGCACGCTGCTATATGTAGGAGGTGACGGCACAGGGTGCACGCTGCTATATGTAGGAGGTGACGGCACAGGGTGCACGCTGCTATATGTAGGAGGTGACGGCACAGGGTGCACGCTGCTATATGTAGGAGGTGACGGCACAGGGTGCACGCTGCTATATGTAGGAGGTGACGGCACAGGGTGCACGCTGCTATATGTAGGAGGTGACGGCACAGGGTGCACGCTGCTATGTGAGGGACGTGTCAGCCAAGTGTTTGCTGTATGAGGGATGTGTCAGCTGAGGGTGCTTGCTGTTATATGAATGATGTGCTAGTCCAGCGGCCACACTGCTAGATGAGTGAAGTGCCTGCTGCTATATGAAGGTTGTGCAGGGATCATTGTTAATTCTTCAATTCACATCTTAATGATAGAACGTAACTATAAATGTCACGTTTAAGCATGCTGTGTGTGTTTTTGTATAGCTGTGTGTGTGCGTGTTTGTGCGGCTGCGTGTGTTAGTGTGTCTTAGCCCTGCATGTAATGTAATGCCTGCTCTGTCTATCCTCGATTGGTATTGCCGTTGCCCTGGTCTGCCCATTTACAGGCTCGCTCTCTTCTGGTTGGAAAGGGGTTAATCTTTTCCTACAAAGCACTGGTTCCTGGGAATCCTGCTTCCGCACCCTTTTCCCCTCCTTCGCTCCACACCCCCCCCCCCTTTGCTGGAGATGCAGGGGCTTTAAAGGCTGGGTTTGACTCGCAGCTAGTCCCTCCTCAGTGTAAACACAGCACAGAGATCCTCTCCAGGGGCTGGACACCAAATGCGAGAGGTAAACAAGCTGCACTCCTGCCTGCTGACAGAATGGGGCTGGCAGAAGCGAGGCCAGGCAGACTGCGAGCAGGTATGACAGACAGATGGACGTGTTGGTGTCAGACTTTGTGTTCGTGTTCCTGATGGTGGGAGCATAGAGGGAATGCTGCCTGCGAGCAGAGGCACATGTGGCGTGAGGGCTCTGCGTGTCTGCGCGCAGTAATGGGCTTTCTCCTTGGTGATGACATCACTTGTTCCCAATTCTCTGCCATTTTCTTGAGTGCTGGCCGTGTGCATGTGGCTGCAGTAAATTCTGCTGGTTAGAGTCGCCGGACTGCTGCTGCTCTCTGTGCTGGGCCTGTCTCTGTGACATCCTTTGGATCGGTTGGAATGAATGTCTCGGGTACGTGCAGGACTTGTCCATTGATGTCTCTGACAGCTGCTCTTAGTGTTTTGGTCTCATGACATCACTGCTGGGAAGTAAGGCAGATCTTGGAGCTTATTCCCATGGGTTGTTTAGTTCTGTGACATCACTAGTGGTGTGTGCTGTAGGTTCAGGTCTCTCATGCTGATAACAGCATAGCGTTCCTTCTAATTTGGTGATACTGGCAGCTCCATTCAGGGTTTTTTTCTGTGACATCACAGAAAATACATATTGAGGATTTTAATGTCATTACTGAAGACACTGATGAGGTTTTTCCTCTAACGATGATGAGCTTTAAAAACTTTGCAGACTTTATTCCTGATGTATATGATTCATCATATACTGCTTATATGTTATAATACAACTTGAATATGTTAAACTTTGCAGATTTGCTTCTGTGACATCACTATCTAGGGACCGTGAGGGTTTACTTTTTCTGGCATCCCACTGACCCTTTGCACTGTGGGTTTATGTCTCTGACATCACACAGACCAGCTGCACTGAGCATTTACGTCTCTGACATCACACTGACTGAAATGCACTGAGGGTTTTCCTTCTCTCACATCAATCACTGGAATGCACTGAGGGTTTTCCTTCTCTGACCTCACAATGACTAGAATGCACTGAGGGTTTTCCTTCTCTGACCTCACAATGACTAGAATGCACTGAGGGTTTTCCTTCTCTGACCTCACAATGACTAGAATGCACTGAGGCTTTTCCTTCTCTGACATCACACTAACTGGAATGCACTGAGGCTTTTCCTGCTCTCACATCACAGTGACTGGAATGAGTTGAGGGTTTTCCTTCTTTGACATCACACTGACTGGAATGCATAGAGGGTTTTCCTTCTATCACATCACAATGACTGGAATGCAATGATGCTTTTCCTTCTCTCACTGACTGGAATGCACTGATGCTTTTCCTTCTCTCACTGACTGGAATGCACTGAGGCTTTTCTTTCTCTGGCATCACAATGACTGGAATGCACTGAGGCTTTTCCTTCTTTGACATCACACTGGAATGCACTGAGGCTTTTCTTTCTCTGGTATCACAATGACTGGAATGCACTGAGGGTTTTCCTTCTCTGACATCACAATGACTGGAATGCACTGAGGCTTTTCCTTCTCTGACATCACACTGACTGGAATGCACTGAGGCTTTTCCTTCTCTGACATCACACTGACTGGAATGCACTGAGGCTTTTCCTTCTCTGACATCACACTGACATACACTGAGGCTTTTCCTTCTCTGACATCACACTGACATGCACTGAGGCTTTTCCTTCTCTGACATCACACTGACATGCACTGAGGCTTTTCCTTCTCTGACATCACACTGACATGCACTGAGGCTTTTCCTTCTCTGACATGCACTGAGGCTTTTCCTTCTCTGACATCACACTGACATGCACTGAGGCTTTTCCTTCTCTGACATCACACTGACATGCACTGAGGCTTTTCCTTCTCTGACATCACACTGACATATGATGCACTGAGGCTTTTCTTTCTCTGACATCACACTGACTGGAATGCACGGAGGCTTTTCCTTCTCTGACATCACAATGACTGGAATGCACAGGCTTTTCCTTCTGACATCACAATTACTGGAATGCACAGGCTTTTCCTTCTCTGACATCACAATGACTGTAATCCACAGGCTTTTCCTTCTCTGACATCACAATGACTGGAATGCACAGGCTTTTCCTTTTCTGACATCACAATGACTGGAATGCGCTGAGGCTTTTCCTTCTCTGACATCACAATGACTGTAATGCACTGAGGCTTTTCCTTTTCTGACATCACAATGACTGGAATGCGCTGAGGCTTTTCCTTCTCCGACATCACACTGACTGGAATGCACTGAGGCTTTTCCTTCTTTGACATCACACTGGAATGCACAGAGGGTTTTCCTTCTCATCTCTCACTGACTGGAATGCCCTGAGGCTTTTCTTTCTCTGACATCACACTGACTGGAATGCACTGAGGCTTTTCCTTCTCTGACATCACAATGACTGGAATGCACTGAGGCTTTTCCTTCTCTGACATCACAATGACTGGAATGCACTGAGGCTTTTCCTTCTCTGACATCACAATGACTGGAATGCACTGAGGCTTTTCCTTCTCTGACATCACAATGACTGAAATGCACTGAGGCTTTTCCTTCTCTGATATCACAATGACTGGGATGCACAGGCTTTTCCTTCTCTGACATCACAATCACTGGAATGCACAGGCTTTTCCTTCTCTGACCTCACAATGACTGGAATGCACAGGCTTTTCCTTCTCTGACCTCACAATGACTGGAATGCACAGGCTTTTCCTTCTCTGACCTCACAATGACTGGAATGCACAGGCTTTTCCTTCTCATCTCTCACTGACTGGAATGCCCTGAGGCTTTTCTTTCTCTGACATCACACTGGAATGCGCTGAGGGTTTCCTCTCAAATCACACTGACTGGAATGCACTGAGGCGTTTCCTTCTCTGACATCACACTGACTAGAATGCGCTGAGGCTTTTCCTCTTCTCACATCACACTGACATGCACTGAGGCTTTTCCTTCTCATATCACACTGACTGGAATGCACTGAGGCTTTTCCTTCTATCAATGACTGGAATGCACTGAGGGTTTTCCTTCTGACCTCACACTGACTGGAATGCACTGAGACTTTTCTTTCTCTGACATCACACTGACTGGAATGCACTGAGGGTTTTCCTTCTGACATCACAATGACTGGAATGCATTGAGGCTTTTCTTTCCTACACCTCACAATGACTGGAATGCACAGGCTTTTCTTTCTGACATCAAACTGACTGGAATGCACTGATGCTTTTCCTTCTCTGACATCACAATTACTAGAATGCACTGAGGCTTTTCCTTCGCTGACCTCACAATGACTGGAATGCACTGAGGCTTTTCCTTCGCTGACATCACAATGACTGGAATGCACTGAGGCTTTTCCTTCGCTGACATCAGCAGGAATTGGTTTTCTACTTTTTCGCCTGTAGACTGCACGAAGAACTGAATGCTGTGACATCGGAGGCAACCTGACCATTCCTGACCTGGAAGTGGAACATAGAGCAGTTGGTACTTTATCACAATTGACAGCACTGATGATCTAACCCTATGATATCACTGGCATAAAATGTCAGACTTTGAGACGTCAGAGCATGTCAACAATTTTACGGAGTATCTTTAAGTCACCAGCTGCTTGCATGCATGATGTCAGGACAACTCACAAAATGCAACAAACAAATATGTGTATTCCTATCTGAGCTTGACACATCCAAGGGCCAGATAGCCACGGCCTCCCACCAGTTTCCTTCTGATTCCAAACATAGATTTTGCATATTTGTTATTTTTTTGCATAATTAAAAAAAATAGCAAAACCCAGGCTTCACGTTTTATTTATAAAATGACAGCGTATTTGCGGCAAAGAGTGGATCAAAATAAACAAAAATGAACTAAGTTTCTCACAAAGACTAAAGAAATTTGTCTTGGAAGTATATTTTTAGTGCGTTTGTTGGAAACGTTCTAATTGTGGAGTATAAATTAAATCTAGCAAAATCCCCTTACACATGACATAAAAATAAAATCCTATCTACGCACAGTGCTTTCTATGAAAATAACAAAATAAGTGTGACCACACACTATCAATACAAAAGCAATAAAGTTTGCTCTGGCTTTTTTCCTCCAGAGTTTTATACACTGACACACATGGTACCATGAGTTATGCCTCGTAACATCACTGAATTCTGTGCTGATGCCCTTATTCTGTGACATCATTGAGACACTGTTCTGGTGATTTGGTTCTGTGACATATCTGCGCTGGTGCTTTGGTTCTGTGCCATCTCTGTGCTTGTGCTCTGGTTCTGTGACCTCTCTGTGCTGGTGCTTTGGTTCTGTGACCTCTCTGTGCTGGTGCTTTGGTTCTGTGACCTCTCTGTGCTGGTGCTTTGCTTCTGTGACCTCTCTGTGCTGGTGCTTTGCTTCTGTGACCTCTCTGTGCTGGTGCTTTGCTTCTGTGACCTCTCTGTGCTGGTGCTTTGCTTCTGTGACCTCTCTGTGCTGGTGCTTTGGTTCTGTGACCTCTCTGTGCTGGTGCTTTGGTTCTGTGACCTCTCTGTGCTGGTGCTTTGCTTCTGTGACCTCTCTGTGCTGGTGCTTTGCTTCTGTGACCTCTCTGTGCTGGTGCTTTGCTTCTGTGACCTCTCTGTGCTGGTGCTTTGCTTCTGTGACCTCTCTGTGCTGGTGCTTTGCTTCTGTGACCTCTCTGTGCTGGTGCTTTGCTTCTGTGACCTCTCTGTGCTGGTGCTTTGCTTCTGTGACCTCTCTGTGCTGGTGCTTTGCTTCTGTGACCTCTCTGTGCTGGTGCTTTGCTTCTGTGACCTCTCTGTGCTGGTGCTTTGCTTCTGTGACCTCTCTGTGCTGGTGCTTTGCTTCTGTGACCTCTCTGTGCTGGTGCTTTGCTTCTGTGACCTCTCTGTGCTGGTGCTTTGCTTCTGTGACCTCTCTGTGCTGGTGCTTTGCTTCTGTGACCTCTCTGTGCTCGTGCATTGGTACTGTGCCATCACTGATACACTGTAGTGATGCTCTGATTGTGTGACCTATCGGTGATGATTCTCTGTCAGTTATGTCACAAAATCACTGCTCTGGTTCACTCTTGAATACCACAATGGCAAACATTCAGGGCGTAGTGTCTGGCTCTTTTCTGACATGACATGAACAAGCTTCATGAGTGAGGTGCTTGTCAGTCCTTACAGAGGATTTACTGACAGCCATGCTCTGGATTCACATCCCTGTCACTGTTTAATGGGTCTGAGTCTGACATCACTGATGGCCTCACCAAGGGGCTAAGTCTGACATCACTGGCCTTACCAAGGGGCTAAGTCTGACATCACTGGCCTTCTACTCAAAGTGATCAGCTCTGATGTCACTCACCAGTGGAAGAGAAGGCACGTATGATGTCTTTCGACGTGCTAAGGTCGACGTGTCATCTGTGACATAATTTATTGTCTGCAAAAAGTGTTTGGTCCTTTAATGTAGCAGGACACATTGTAAGATTTTGTCTATAATATCACTCGCATATTTCTTTTCAAATTAATATTTATTAAAAGTTTACCTTTTTTTTTTCTGTTTGCGAATGGAAACAGTCGCAACAATAGCAGTCAACTAATTAAGGACACAGAAAAAAGGGAAGATAGGGATGGGGGGGGATAATTCCATTCATCTCGTACTAAACATGTTTAAAATATAATATCCAAGCAGTACAACAATGAGTACAAATAAGTATACAATGACATTAAACATTGTCGTTATATTTCTAATGTCTGCTCCGTGACATCACTGACCAGCTGCACCGTGAGTTCTCTGACATCACTGACTGATAGCCTACACACTGCATAGAAGGTTTACCTCTTATAACCTCACCGACAAGTCGCATACAGAGTTTATTTTCTGTCTTTGCTGATCAACCACACCAAATGTTTACTTTTGCGACATCACTGCCTGTAATGAGTGGCTTGTTCTATGTCATCACTCTGTACCACTGGCTTAACTATTCTGATTCCTCACTGGCACACTTGGCATCTGTCCTTGTGACATAACCCACAGGGGATTCTGACATCAGCTACCGGCTGTGACTTCACTCACTAAGCTGAAAATCTGATGTCACCGAACATCAATAGTGCGTTTTTTTGATTTTGTGATGTTACTGGATAAAGTAAAAGCTCTATTTTTTTTTTTTATTACATCACTGTAAATAGATACATTTTTTTGCCCCCCCTAATCTTTATTTTAGGGATAGACCGAGATCATTTGTCGAAGCCGATACTGAATTATCCTTGGTCTTTTTTAGCCGAGATTCTGACATATTAAAGTTGTGGGAAAAAAACACAAATCTTCCATTTACCTGAATGAGTTTAATAACATTGTAAACATCGCACCTTGTCCATTAAATTTATTCAGCTTAATAAAAGGGTAATATTTTTATTTAATTATTATTATTCTTTTTTTTTTTTTACTTTTACAAACAACATGGTCACGTCTGGACTCCGGTCTCTGCAATGACCCCACATGACCCTGTAGGTAAAAGGTCAGCAGCCATGGCCCTCTACATGGTTTGGAACTTCACCTCCCATGATGCTCAGCTACTCATTAAGTTGGTAGAGCCTCATGGGATATTGGAGTTACAACACCATGATGGCCGAGGTTGCTGGCCCCTGCTGTAGGATATATGTACTGAAGATACAGCTGTCCAAAACATCCCTGCATCTCCTGTATAGGGAATTCCCTGCCAGATGGGAGGGAAGCACCATTTCCGTTGTCATCGTGCTCATGGGCGATACAGTCGCTGTGGTAGTCTTAGGCCAGCGTCAGACGAACGCAGTGATCCCGTTCGTGTCGGTGCACAGTTTAACGTCCGTTGTAGCATAGATTCATGATCAATAGAGACCTACATATGAAGTACGTGCGCACGCACAATGCACGTGGCAAACGGATGGAAGATGGGTAGGAACATAAAACCGCTACCACTGATGAGCAGGGTGTGCCACGTCCGCGTAGCATTCTGTGAGAGTGATGAGATGTCAGACGCAGCGCATTTGTGACGTCCAGCACCTTGATGCACACAATGGCTTTTCATATCCTTTTCAGATTTCTATAATTTTTCATATTAATTTTGTTTCCCGTAGTTCCCTTTTTATTTCTACCTCCGCCAACAAAAACGGACCGTGTGGTGTCTACAGTATCTTCCTGGTGTGATCAGGCAGTTCCCCTTGTGAATGCCCGGTTTCTCCTCGATCAGCTATGGATTTTAAGGGCACCTCCGGTTGTTTCTGCGCTGTATATATCGTCATGCTAAGCATCCGGGGACATGTAGTCCTGAGCCACCCATTGTGCTTTAGTAAACAATCGCTGCCAGAAGTAAGCGCGAGGATCTCCTTGGAGGTAGAGGGTCCAGCGCTTCTCTTTTTCTCTCTAACAGAAGGTTTCCGTATGCCATCTATTGCTTCTATCGGGTGAATAAACAGATGCCCGAGGGCGTAGGAGATATCCCGATTGCCTCGGCTCCCGCGTCTGGTGTAAAATCCCAGCGGTGTGTACTGGTTTCCAGTAATGGATGATTAGAGAGTAGAATGTGGGATTCTAAGCGCCAAGTGTTTACTAGATATAATTATGCCATTTGTGTCTGTCTGCGTACCCCGAGCTATGTGAAAACGCTGCACGCCCGTGTACGCAAGCCAAGCACTGTGACTCATGGCCGTCTCTTCAGGTTTACGCTGCCACCTCCTCACCGGTACACTTTAAATCGGGGTGCAGGAACAACCTCTGACAGCGTGGAACAGCTGCCGGATAGTCACCTCTGCCTGGTGCACGTCCTGATTTTCTAAATTTGGTTTTCACGTAATGATTTTCCTTTTTTTGTTTGCTCGTTTTGACATGTGTATAAAGAAGTGTGTGAACAACTCAAGGTTTATTTGTGAACAACTCAAGGTTTAGAATCGTTTTGACATGTAACAGTTACTGACGGAGGGCGCATTTATCATCTCTTAATGAGTCGCCACGATCGTTCCCATCCATTGGAAATGAGAGCAATCTCAATGTATCCTTCCTGATAAAATACTTAATAAATAAATACATTTGCGGTCTATACTCCAGGGCTTGACAAATTTGCTTTGAATCTAGGAGCCAGATAAAAAAGTTAGAGCCATTTATTTTTTATGGTAATGAGTGAGCGATGGTCTGCGGTCTCTGTCTCAGTCACGGCTGAGTCATTAGTTTGAAAAGTTTTGGCGGGGCAATCTGACAGCATGGAGTGGCTAGGCAGACACTGCGTAGAACTGCAATAAGATTTCTCACGCCTGTGCCAACAGTGATTGTGCTGGCAAAAGCCCAGGTGCCAGGACGCAATTTCTAGTCGCCATGGCGACCTGGCGCCTGGGATTTGTCGAGCCCTGCTTATACTCTGTCAGGGCTCAAAATTTGAAGTCCCAAGCTACAAACCAGGCCTTAAGAGTTACTCGCCACTAGTTACCCCACCTAACCCCTATCCTGCCCTGCCTGCGTCTACATTTTCCCTCGCCCTCATGTAATTGCCACTCGACAAATGTGAGCAGGCGAGAGGAAATTTTGAGGCCTGCTCTATTGCAAATTACATTTAGTGGAAATCTCTGATTTTCCACATAGAATAGTGATTCCAGGTGTAAGTTGAGGTGTGCATTTTGGTGCTTTGTAACCTGTATGAATTCATAGCTTACATTTATACGAAATACAAGAAAGCACATGCAGCAGGTGTGCTTGTGAATACTGGGTTGTATTTGCACCTGTCCTTTTGCCTGTATATGCAGGATACGTATAAATTTTACAGTGTTTGTTTTCTTTACTGATCCCTTGCTTCTGCTTTCTGTTACAGAGCGGCTCATCGACTCCGTCTCCTGGACCATAAATGCTTCTCAAGCAGGCAGACTTCTGCGCTTCCCTAACGTTTCCCGTGGAGAAGGCCGAGCACGCGTGTGATGGACCATAGGAATACTGATATGTTAGGAGTGGGATCTGAAGCTGAAAGGCCTGTGCAAACGTCCTGTGTAGTGAGCGGCAAGAGAGAGTCCGTGCAAGGCGGCGTTAGAGAGTCGGAAAAGCAGAAGACCCCCGTCCCGGACCCTGTGCAGGGCAGCTCCAGCGGAGACGCGCAGCAGTTCTCGGTCACGGAAACCAATTTCTCGGAGGGCAATTTAAAACTCAAAATTGGCCTTCAAGCCAAGAGGACAAAAAAACCTCCAAAGAACCTGGAGAACTATGTATGTCGCCCTGCTATAAAGACAAGTATCAGGCACACGCGTAAAGTCCCCAAGGCTGGAAAGATGCCAGAGCAAAGGAACGAACCCACTGCTTCCAAACAGGTGGGTCAGCAGGTCGCTTTAGTGTGGATGGATGTAATAACAAATGTTTTAGGCAGGGGCCACACAAGTGCACGAAGTGCGTCTGTAGTGGCCCTCCCAGTGTCCGTCGTAGCGTTATGACGGCTCAACTGGGAGTGCCACACAATGTACCATGCATGCTGTTACAACGGGAGTGCTTTTTTCCTCCCTGTTGAGCCGCTACATTGGAAGGGGACAAAAAGTGCGATCCTCCATAGGAGGGTCGCGCTTTGTAGCGCTGAACGCACAGTGAGGTGGCCACACGGGCATCCGAGCAGAAAGAACAACCGTTCTCAAAGATGTTCCTTCCATGCTCGTGTGGCCATTAAGGCATCCTTGAATTTATTTTTTTCTATTTTCTTCATTCCTTTCCTGCTGCTCAGACATCACAGGGTTATTTTATTGATAAATTTCTTCCCCCTTTACCTCCCTCCTTGCTGGTTTTCACTGCTCACCATCCAACCAAAGTCTTCTCACAGAGAACCAATCAGGACTAACCATTTCCCTGCTGAACTGTCACTCGCCAGCTTAAAAAAATACAAATACACACTGGGATATGGGAAATACAGAAACCGCTAACAGCCAAAAGAAAGTGCACTGAGCTCATTACAGTGCTGACACCTGATGCACAGTGCAAGGTCACAGTGGACTGAGCTCATTAGAGTAATAACGCCATGAGCAATGTATGGGCACAGTGGACTGGGCTTATTACAGAGCAATTCTGCAAGGGCCGATGCAAGATCTGTATACTGAGCTCATTACAATGGTTTGAAAACTATTCAGAATGCAAGGTCCCAGTGAACTGAACTCCTTACAGGGCTGTCACAATGCACAGTGCAAGGTCCCAGTGTATTGAACTCATTACAGGGCTGTCACAATGCACAGTGCAAGGTTCCAGTGTATTGAACTCATTACAGGGCTGTCACAATGCACAGTGCAAGGTCCCAGTGTACTGAACTCATTACAGGGCTGTCACAATGCACAGTGCAACGTCCCAGTGTACTGAACTCATTACAGGGCTGTAACAATGCAGAGTGCGAGGTCAGTGTACTGAACTCCTTACGGTGCTGTCACAATGCACAGTCACAGTGTACTGAGCTCATTACAGGGCTGTCACAATGCACAGTGTGAGGTCACAGTGTACTGAGCTCTTTACAGTGCTGTCACAATGCACAGTGCAAGGTCCCAGTGTACTGAACTCATTACATGGCTGTCACAATGCACAGTGCAAGGTCATCAGTGTACTGAGCTCATTACAGGGCTGTAACAATGCAGAGTGCGAGGTCAGTGTACTGAACTCCTTACGGTGCTGTCACAATGCACAGTCACAGTGTACTGAGCTCATTACAGGGCTGTCACAATGCACAGTGTGAGGTCACAGTGTACTGAGCTCTTTACAGTGCTGTCACAATGCACAGTGCAAGGTCCCAGTGTACTGAACTCATTACATGGCTGTCACAATGCACAGTGCAAGGTCATCAGTGTACTGAGCTCATTACAGGGCTGTAACAATGCAGAGTGCGAGGTCAGTGTACTGAACTCCTTACGGTGCTGTCACAATGCACAGTCACAGTTTACTGAGCTCATTACAGGGCTGTCACAATGCACAGTGCAAGGTCCCAGTGTACTGAACTCATTACAGGGTTGTCACAATGCACAGTGCAAGGTCCCAGTGTACTGAACTCATTACGCAGCTGTAACAATGCACAGTGCAAGGTCCCAGTGTACTGAGCTCATTACAGGGCTGTAACAATGCACAGTGCAAGGTCACGGTGTACTGAGCTCATTACAGGGCTGTCACAATGACCAGTGCAAGGTCCCAGTGTACTGAGCTCATTACAGGGCTGTAACAATGCACAGTGCAAGGTCACGGTGTACTGCGCTCATTACAGGGCTGTCACAATGACCAGTGCAAGGTCCCAGTGTACTGAGCTCATTACAGGGCTGTAACAATGCAGAGTGCGAGGTCAGTGTACTGAACTCATTATGGTGCTGTCACAATGCACGTTCACAGTGTACTGAACTCATTACAGGGCTGTCACAATGACCAGTGCATGGTCCCATTGTACTGAGCTCATTACAGGGTTGTAACAATGCACAGTGCAAGGTCCCAGTGTACTGACCTCAGTGGTGCAGCAATGCACAGTACTTGGCTCATTACAGTACGATCACATGATGCACATTGCAATATCCGTGTACTGAGCTCATTCCTTGATTAAAAAAAGTTAAACTTCCCAACTCGTCACATGACTGAATGTTTTCTTATAAATTAAAGAGATTGCATCCACTTTCCACTATAAGGCTGCAGGGGCATCCATCCTGCACCATAACCCCTTCAATAAGCAGTGCTCTCGTGGTTGAAGAGGTCCTACAAGATCTACAAATCCCATCAGGACCGCTGTGAGCTCTCCGTGCTTTTGATCTATTTTTGCAATGTGTAGTCCATCCCCGGATTGGTTTAATAGGCGTGAGAATGAAATCCTCTATCCAGAAGACGAGAGAATGAAGGCAACGTATTCCTGTTATATCGGCTAATTATGTGATGAGGTTTGATCGCTGCCGGCACGTTCATATTGCTGTAACTCTGTAGTAAATGTCATAATTAGTATTCAAAGATCTAACCGTTTGTCGGTGAGGAGATGGGGCCACCTTGCTGTTATATACATGTACCTTTTTAAATATCAGTGGGTCTGTGGAGCGCACGTGGACGTATTCATGGCATCTCTTCTGGCCACCATGCAAGTGGCCAGGGGCCCGTGTGCCCCACCAAAACAGGTCCTGACACTTTAGATGCCGGGCGAGGTTTGGCATATAGATTTGCACAGAAATCTTAAAGCTAGGTTTAAATTTCCAGGTTCCGGCTGTAAAGTATCACTGTTTTTTATGTTTACTTAAAGAAAAGTTGTTTTTTTTGTTTTTTGAGTATTTTACCAGGAAGGATACATGGAGATTTCTCTCGTTTTCAAGTATTTCCTGGGTTGCGAGTATGTAGTGTTGGGTGTCTTGCCCAAGGCACTTACTGGAGAGGTGCTCTTGCCGGGATCAAACCTGTGTCTCCACGGTTATAGAGCAGTGATGTTCATTTGTTTATATATTTTTTTTGTCACTGAACAGAAGCTGTCAATCCATCGATTCAGATACTGGTGTGTCTGTAGCAGTTTATGCTCCGTGGATCCTTTTTGTATTTTTGAGCTTGAGTCTCGGTTGTCTTTGTGTAATGTGTTTGATACAAAGACTTCTGGTATACCTCAAGTTTTCCCTGGCACGGGGGCATCTTTCTTGGCTGGTTCCAGCTCGCAGACTCTTCATTTTTTGTTTAGTTGAGGCTGCCAGGTCTTATGTTTTCTGTATTCTGCTCACAGATATTCCGGTGTGTGTGATTATGTCTTCATTCAGTTCCTCTAGCTTCTCAGACACGTTCCTTCACTGATCGGCCAGGCTTCTTCTCAAGCATAGGTTTCTGCTCCTGCCACGACAACGCCATCCCTCAATCCACTTGTCCCGCTATCCTATTCACACAACTTGTCTTGTAGGCCTAGTTTCTGCCTCTTGTCTTCTCAGGCACAAATTGCCTCCTCCTAGACCTGGGATCTCAAACTCTGCCCCCCCCCCCCAGATGTTTCTGAACTACACCTCCCATGATTCTCTGGCTTTTTATTGCATTCAAAAAATGCTGGGAAATGTAGGCCATAAACCTGGGGGGGGGGGGGGTGAGGTGGGCAGAGTTTGATGTCCCTGTCCTAGACGGGCTCATTCTGTTTTGACATTTTTTTTTTTCCATTTTGTGTGCTGGTGTGTTTTATACACTGCATTCACATACTCCTGCCATGTGTACCCAGATTTAGCATCTTAATTTATACATTTTATGCACATACTCCTGCCATGTGTACCCAGGCTTAAATGCATAATTTATACGTTTTATGCAAATACTCCTGCCATGTGTACCCAGACTTACCCTCTTAATTTATGCATTTTAACATTTTAACCTCTGATTTTCTGACCTTTTCTGTCCCTGCACACTCACACTTGGCGTCTGAATTTTTCCATGTAATGCACGGTTGGTTTTTCTCCCATGTACGCAGGCTTAGCGCACCTGCCTCCTGGCACCTCTTCCTTCCCCTGCGTTCCCAGGCCTAGCGCCTGCCTCCCGGGCCGCTGCTTATTTCCCCCTGGGCACCATGTATCGAGGAAGGCAAGAGAGTTTGTCGTTGGATAACCGAGCCGTACGATTGCAGTGATTTTTTTTTCCTTTCAAAGTGTCCCCTTGGTGTTTTCTGGGGGGGGGGCGAGGAGGATGGAAGACCAGAGCTTATAAGCGGGGCTTGCGTGTAGCAATAAAAAAACCAAATAACAATCTGACGCTTGTAGGAGCCCGTGGTTATCTGGCCCCTGGATTTGGTTTTACACACTATGTTTGCGAAGGTTTGTGTGTTACTTTGTTTCTCTTCCGTGTGTGGTGGTGGGGGGGGGGGGTGTTAAACCCCTTTGCTGTTTCCTGGGCTGTGCATCAAGAACGTGTGAGAAGGGGGTTTAAGTCTTCGCTGTTTCCTGGGATGTTGATGTGCATGTGGAGCTCTTGGTCTGAATCCTTCTTCCCGGGCAGAGACGCGGTGGATGGACTGTAATCTCGTCCCTTCGGATGGGTGAGGTGGGTGTAAATGGGGGGTTAAGCCCTTTCTTTGCTGCATTAGGGTTCACTGATCTCCTTTGATACTATGTTTTCTTGGCTGAGTATCAATGTTTTTATCATGATCCGTGAGCCAAGGACACGGTCGAGAGGGTTCGGTATGCTCTTTTTTTTTTTTTTTTTTTATTGGTGCGACGCACGGGCGAGGGGTTAACGGTATTGTCACATCGGGAAGGGGGGGCCGTTAAGAATTAAGGATCACGTTTAGCTGCTGTGCCTCGCACGTCTCGGATCGCTCGCGATTTATTTTTTTTATTAAGCTACTCTATGGTATTTATAGCCGCGGTGGAGAAATTTTAGCATTATCCTGTGCCTGTGCGCTTTGCCTCGTGGTTTCCATGGAGACAGCTGACCTAATTCAGGAGAAAAGACACGGGCGCGAGTTTGTCGGAACGTGTGCGGTGAAATCGCGCATTAGAGGTGATCAGGGAGGCGCTCAATGACAAGCTCGGTTTCAGGGGATGCTTTTAAGCCACAAGCCAGTGAAAACGCGTCGGTTTGCGGCAAGCGATACTAAATAACACATATCGTTCCCTCAACGCGTTTTTCATCGTGTTGTAAAAACACTGGGTGCTGGGGTCTTGATTTTTTTTTTTTGCCTGTGGTTTTATGCGCTTTCTGCCGCTGGTCTAAGGTAGCGGTACAAATTTTCATAATAAATGGGACTGTGTGTGTATATATATTTATATATATCTCTATCTATCTCACTCATGGGGCTTCAAAGCAAAGTCCAATCTTTATTTCAAATCAATGTTTCAGCTCGTTCGTGCCTATATATTTATATCAGTGTTTTCCTCTCTGAGGAGGCGTTAAAGTGGGTCCAACACTTCCTCACGGTGGACCTCAAGGCTCTGGTTTGGTGGTTTTTCCCAGCCATTAACCGTTTCTGTAATCCTTACTGACATGCAGGCTTTGTGCATCGATTCGTTGATGTGGAAAAGCTTCAAGGTGTATCGCTCCAGAGGCCTACACTCTTTTCTGCTGGTTTTGGCTAGCAAGATGAAACGTTGGCTTCTGTGGGAAAGTGATTGTCCGTGTCGGATCTAGGACGGCTGGACTGTTGACGCTGGGTTAGGAGGTGCACTATGGCATGGGGTGGAATGGAGCTTTCTATACAGGTATAAGTACCTGGATATATGTTTGCAGGGGAGCAAGCTTTAAGGTCTCAATGGGTCAGAAAGCCAGTGTGTGACAGAATACAGTTACAGGTATTTATAAAGCGCCAACAGGTTCCATAGCACTTTGTCTCTGAAGTTCCTGTATTTTGCTGTATTCTTCAAGAAGTATTTGCAGCATCTGAGAGTTCTACCAGATCAGGAAGCAAATTGACCAATCACGAATCTCCAATATTTTTCAATGGCACGTCTTCTCTTCTCATAAATTCATGGCCAGGTGGGGTTTAGGGAGGTTGTAATGCAGTTGTTTAGTTTCTATGGTAAGACTACAACTCTCAGAAACATACACTGGGCTAAATCATAGAGGCTTGACTAAAAAAACGTATAGGGAACGTGGGTATATATGCAGGGATTTGTTTCGTGTAATTTAATCATGTTCGAATACTGTGCAGGAATGGCTGGTTAAAATGTTTGTTGTTTGTCTTTCAGTGTAGGAGGGTAATGCAATTGAATTAAAACAGTGCTGTAGTCGTTAAGCTCTGTGTTAACACATGAAAATGAATTGGTAGCACTGTTAGTGGTGGCATGTAGGGACACAGTGCTGGTGTGTAGGGGATAAATTAAATGCGGCATGATGGTATATGGGGGAAGAGAATGAGATCACGTCTAATTTGAGGGGATGGAATGAGATCAGGATTATTATGGGCGATCTATTATGAACAGTGGTGTAATATGGAGGGGAAGGAATGCGTTGGAAGGTGTAGCGTGGAGGGGATGGATAGAGTCTGGAGGTGTAGCGTGGAGGGGATGGATAGAGTCTGGAGGTGTAGCATGGAGGCAAAGGAAAGCATTGGGTGGTGTAGCGTGGAGGGGATGGAGTTGGGAGGTGTAGCGTGGAGGGGATGGGAATAGTTTGGAGGTGGAGGGGATGGGAATAGTTGGGAGGTGTAGCATGGAGGGGATGGGAATAATTGGGAGGTGTAACGTGGAGGGGATGGGAATAGTTAGGAGGTGTAGCGTGAAGGGGATGGGAATAAATTGGGAGGTGTAGCGTGGAGGGGATGGGAATAGTTGGGAGGTGGAGGGGATGGGAATAAATTGGGAGGTGTAGCGTGGAGGGGATGGGAATAGTTGGGAGGTGGAGGGGATGGGAATAGTTGGGAGGTGTAGCGTGGAGGGGATGGGAATAGTTGGGAGGTGTGGAGTGGATGGGAATAGTTGGGAGGTGTAGCGTGGAGGGGATGGGAATAGTTGGGAGGTGTAGCGTGGAGGGGATGGGAATAGTTGGGAGGTGTAGCATGGAGGAGATGGATAGAGTTGGGAGGTGTAGCGTGGAGGGGATGGATAGAGTTGGGAGGTGTATGTAGTGTAGTATGGAGGGGATGGAGAGCATTGAGGTGTTGCGTGGAATGGGTTCAAAGGTCTGGAATGGGAGCGTGGAATGGGTTCCGAGGTGTGATGATGGATGGATGTGTGTGTGTGGTGGTATGGGTTCCGAGGTGTGGTGGTATGGGTTCCGAGGTGTGATGATGGACGTGTGTGCGGGGGTATGGGTCCCGAGGTGTGATGATGGATGGATGTGTGTGTGTGGTGGTATGGGTTCCGAGGTGTGATGATGGACGTGTGTGCGGGGGTATGGGTTCCGAGGTGTGATGATGGACGTGTGTGCGGGGGTATGGGTCCCGAGGTGTGATGATGGACGTGTGTGCGGGGGTATGGGTCCCGAGGTGTGATGATGGACGTGTGTGCGGGGGTATGGTTCCGAGGTGTGATGATGGATTTGTGTGTGATGGTATGGGTCCCGAGGTGTGATGATGGACGTGTGTGCGGGGGTATGGGTTCCGAGGTGTGATGATGGACGTGTGTGCGGTGGTATGGGTCCCGAGGTGTTGAATGGGTTCAGATGGGTAGTATGGGGGGAGGGGTTTGAAGCATTACACGGTTATCGCACGAGGAGATAAACGGAGAGCAGTGTTGTTGAGGAATCAAACGTAGTGTTGTGGTTTGGGGGGGTTGGTTGCGGTCCAGGAAAGGGAGCATGTTGTATAGTACTGGTGCGCAGCAGCTGGCACGCAGCCCAGTCGCTCTATGGCAGCAGTTGCTATTATGCAAATTCTGCTTAAGCTTCACATTCCTGTATAGTTGCTATTTTTTTTTTCCCTCCTTCCCCGCTCTCCACGTACACAGAAGCAGCAGCTGAGCACGGCGGCCATGATCCTTCCTCCTGCTCCCAGCACAGGACAAGGTGCCACATTTATTTCCCTAAATAACTGGCATTGTGCAAGTAAACGCTGCTGCATGCGGGCACAGCCGCCAATAGCCACGCCAAGGGAGCCATCCTCCTTTTAGCCGTACCCACCCTGCCCTGCCATTTTGTATCTTCGGCTCGACTAGGAGCATTTTATTTATTTCTTTATTTTCTCCCCCCCCCCCCCCCCCTCCTCAGAATCATCTCTGGGCTGTGGGTTTGAGATAGCAGGTTATTGTTCTCCTGAGAGCCAGCTGGAGGTAATCCCTAACATGGAATGCGCCAGCTAATGACCTCATACTCCTCTTTGGGCTGTTTGTCAGATCGCTCGCTTTCACGGTCTCGAAAAAAAGCATCTTCCCGTGTGCAGAAACGTACACACCCCGTAACCACACTGAAAAATAATATGGTTTCTTTTTAACGCATGTCTGGCAGTCCCAGAAAAAGCCTAAACATACTCTGACATGGCGAAGACTATACTTATTCCTATTATTCTTTTTTTTTATCTGCCTTTTAGACCTTTAACAATTTTTACGCCAGACGTAGAAAACCAATCGCACGCGTCTAGGTTTGTGCAGGGAAAATGGGGAAGGCAAAGGTAAAATCTATGGAACCCGTGACTACCTGGCCCCTGGATTTGTCAAGTTATCCTTTATAAAGATATATTGTAGCACCTGCGTATCGCTTTGAGTGCCCTGGAGTTCCTGCATTGGTGGGTGGGCCTTCCGAATACTTCAGCCGGCTTCTGATTGGCTGTAGAACACCCAAATTCTTGTAGAATTCCCACCATTAGTCTCCGACGTTGGTAATAAATTCAAAGGTTGCCCCTGGCATCTCGAGACTTGCAGGAACCCTGAGGAATATCCTCTTCACAATGATGTGAACTTCCCAATGCTCGGCTTTTTTTTTTCCCAGCCGAGGTCTCCGATAAAGATTTATAGTGCAAGCACGTCTTTTGGGAATTGTATTCTGAGGAGCAGTGACCTAAAACGCCTAGATAATAAGTTTTAATGATTTGTATATCGTACAAACGAGATCTGAAATGATATTTCGGTTGAGCTTCAATTTCCATATCTAAATGTTCTTTTTCTTTTTGTTTTGCCTCACAGGAACCCCCCTTCAAAGCGCACAGGAAGTCAGGAGATGCCTCGAACCTTGACTGTCCGAAAGCGGATCGTTTACATCTTCACCCAGAGGGAGGACATCTTTCCGGCTCTAGGAACCCTTCGCCTTTGCACTCGGAAGTAGCTGATCAGGTTAGGGCTGCTTCATCTTCGGGACCTGGGGCCAACAAAGACCACGATTCAAAGGCGAGATCCCTGGTAAACGGGGCAAACTCCAGCGTGACTGAGAAACTCGCCCAGCTCATCGCGACATGCCCTCCTTCCAAGTCTTCCAAAAACAGGGCCAAGAAGCAGGCCAATGCAGCCCCGCACAGAATGGTCACAGAAGCCCCCAAAACGCTTCCTCCTCCACCGGAGCACCCGAAGACCCATTCTTCTCTAGGCAGCAGCTTCTCAGAGGACAAGGAAAAAGCGCTTTTGCCCGAGAAGATGAGCAGCAAAGTGACGGAGAAGGGCAGCGCCCGGCCCACTAAAGAAAGCATCTTGGAAAAGTTCTGCATTAGGAAAGAGATGTCCGGTACTGAAAAAGGTGCTCTCTGCGAACGGGCCTCCGTCCCGCAGGAAAAGCCTTTATTTGGAGAAAAAGGAGTCCCCGACCCAGGAGTACAGGAAAAGATATGCCCTGTGTATTGCACTTCATTGGACTTTAGGATGGGTGTAGCATCTGATGCTTCGACCGCAGTATCTCCTTTCAGTGCAGTAGGTGAGGGAAACCTGCCTTCACCAGCACCAGCAACCTGTCTGACATCCTCTGGCAGAAGCCCAAATGTGAATAGCCCTAACTCTCCTGACTCATTGCACTTAAACCCTGTCTCCGATCACGTGGAATGTAATAATGAACCTAGTGACAAGCGCCAGTTCGCTACAGAGAAACAAGCTATTAACCCGGGCCACAGAGCCTCTCCATACAGTTCAGACTTTTTACGGAACAATAAACGTTTTAAAGAGTTAAAAAGTGCCCGTAGTGATGCTCCGAGATCTCTCCTTCCTTCCCGGCTCCACGTACCGGAGAGAAAAACCAACCAGCGGGTGGAGCCAAGCAGTCACAAGTCCCAGCGGGTGGAGCCAGGCAGTCACAAGTCCCAGCGGGTGGAGCCAGGCAGTCACAAGTCCCAGCGGGTGGAGCCAGGCAGTCACAAGTCCCAGCGGGTGGAGCCAAGCAGTCACAAGCCCCAGCGGGTGGAGCCAAGCAGTCACAAGCCCCAGCGGGTGGAGCCAAGCAGTCACAAGTCCCAGCGGGTGGAGCCAAGCAGTCACAAGTCCCAGCGGGTGGAGCCGAGCAGTCACAAGTCCCAGCGGGTGGAGCCGAGTAGCCACAAATCTGACCCCTCGATTGTCAGCTTTGCAAGTCTCCTTCGTAAAAAGCAGCTGCTGAAGATCGGTAGCACGGCAGACAAGCCATCTCACAACACGCAAAACGTCAAAACAAACCTCCCCGTGAAACACTTCAGGAGGAAGAAAGGTAAGAAACCAAGATGGACAAAAGTGGTGAACAAAGCTTTGAAGGAGTCGGAGATGCGTGGCCTAACGAAATCCCACACAAACCACAAACCTGAAAAATCCCAGAGTCGCGCAACAGAAGCAGCACTTTCTAAACCAGGCATTTTAAATGCACGGGAGTTGCCTTCGGGGTTAAGCGAAACTCGAAAACAAGGACAGAAGCTATATGAGACTCATAGGACTTATGCAACGGTTTGTAGCTCTAGAGAGGCTGCGGTATGTCGTAAACCCAAAAGGGGGAGGACTGGGAGTAAGAACATGCCACACTTAGACGGGCCACCGAAAAGGACTCTAAAGATACCGGCCTCTAAAGTTCTCTCCTCCCAGTCAAAAGAAGACCAGGGACCTCCAGTCCTTCAGCCCGAAGTGGAGATCCCTTCTTCAAAACACAATGCCTCAACGCAAATCTTCCCTAGGAAACGTGGACGGCCACGGAGAGTGCCGGATACATCGCTAATGAAGGCTCCTCCTGTTCTCTGCGCAGCACCTTTCGTATCTACCGATACTGCAATGGGCACTGAAAGTGACAAACCACAGAGTGGTGATCTATCAAAAAGCAAGGACCTTCCCCGTTACAGAGAAGACTCTCCCAGGTTCAATGAGTCAGACCGGAAGTCAACCAAGAAAAGCAATGGACAGATAATGAAAAATATTATTAGGAAAATAAATAAGATGAAGACTATGAAGAGGAAGAAATTGCTCACTCAGATTCTCTCCGGGGCCGTGGAGCAGCCGAACAAGGGGAAAGTCCAGTCAAGGCTGCAGGGTACGGCTTCCACCCTAGCGGCTACCTTTGGTTCCAAATTGGGCCAACAAATAAATGTAAGCAAGAAAGGAACCATCTACATTGGAAAAAGGAGAGGCCGGAAACCCAAAGCACCAGTGGATTGCATTATCAGAAAAGCCCCGACCAGCACCGTTTCAACAGGCCAGCAAACGATGGGCCACATCACACCAACTTTAACATCCCCATCTGTGACTGGACCCGAGATGCTTTCCTCTCCTGTTGGCACTCACTTGTCTGGAACCAGTGGTGCCCAGAGCCCAGCAGGCAGTGATGCCAGCTTTGTGGAGCCAAGCTTGGTGCCATACTTGCACATGCACTCTAGACAAGGTAGCTTCCTTCAGACACTAGCTATGAGGAAAGCATCCAAGGACATCAGGCAACTGTCTCCCCCTTCTTTGTTGCCAAACTCTCCCTCTCACTTAAGCGAACTGAACTCCTTAAAGGAAGCCACGCCTTCGCCCATTAGC
Source organism: Leptobrachium leishanense (assembly GCA_009667805.1). Lineage (NCBI taxonomy): Eukaryota > Metazoa > Chordata > Amphibia > Anura > Megophryidae > Leptobrachium > Leptobrachium leishanense. The sequence continues at coordinate 19,245,027 of CM019075.1, forward strand.
GAGTCGCACAGCGACGAGACTGCCCCAAGCGACAGCGGCATTGGGACGGATAACAACAGTACGTCGGACCGAGCTGAGAAGTTCTGTGGCCAGAAAAGGCGGAGGCACTCCTTCGAGCACCTCTCTCTGTTGGCTCCAGAAACCTCGACGGTCCTGAGCAGCCTCAAGGAAAAACACAAGCACAAATGCAAGCACAGGATCCACGACTTCCTCGCCTATGACAAAATCAAGAGGCAGAAGCGAAAACGTAAAAAGAAGTATCCCCAACTGCGTGCCCGGCAAGACCCGGACTTCCTGGTGGAGCTCGAGGATCTCGTAAGCCGTTTGAGCGAGATCCGCATAACCCATCGCAGCCACCATTACATCCCCCGGGACCTTCTGCCCACCATATTCCGCCTGAACTTTAACAGCTTTTACAGTCATCCCACCTTCCCGTTGGATCCTTTGCACTACATCCGGAAACCAGACTTAAAGAAGAAGAGGGGCAGACCCCCCAAAATGAGGGACACAATGGCCGAAATGCCTTTTATGCACAGCCTTAGCTTCCCCCTTTCTGGTACTGGCTTTTATCCATCATACGGCATGCCTTACTCTCCCTCTCCCCTCACGGCTGCACCTATTGGCTTAAGTTATTATGGTAGATATGCCCCAACTCTTTACCCTCCTCCTCCATCGCCTTCATTTACTACCCCACTGCCCCCTCCATCCTACATGCACACAGGTCATTTGCTCCTCAACCCAGCAAAGTTTCATAAGAAAAAACACAAGCTTCTTCGCCCCGAAGCTTTCCTTACCGCCGGCCGGGCACCTCTGCTTTCGGTGAGCACCTTTCCAAGCGTCCCTCCGGAAATGGCGTATGGCTGGATGGTGGAACACAAGCATCGCCACCGGCACAAGCACCGCGAGCACCGGTCGTCAGACCAGACTCCGCTGTCCCTAGATCCTCACTCTGGGGTCAGCTCCTCGAGGGCCGTTCTGGAATCCTTAAAGCGATACAAGTTCGGCAAGGACACGATGAGTGAGCGGTACAAACACAAGGAGAAACATCGATGCCACCTGTCTTGCTCCCACCTCTCGCCTGCTAAAGGACTGCTGAGCCGGGACGAACAGTGGTCGCGGAGAGATCCGTCAGAACCCAGCTCGTTGACTCCGTTGCAGATAGACTGCTCCGACGGCTCCCCGGGTCTTTCTCTAGGGGGCTTCACTCCTTGCTCCGAACCCCCAAATGGCGAGGAGCATACAAACCTTTTCACAAGTGCAATAGGGAGCTGCAGGGTTGGCGGCACCACAAACACCAGCATGGGACGTAAACTGGTAAATGATGGCTTCTTTTCTGAAGGTTCCTTAAGTCGGTCCCTGAGGAAGGAGCAAATGCCTCAAAGTGAAAGAACCCCACAGGCCCTGTCAGGTGTGTATAACTTTATGATCTTTGTACACTAGATATGGAGGAGACCCTTCCTGATACCCATGTCTTGGCATGTGACACATTGTTTTAAGTTTGCTTGGGGGGAGGGTTCTACATTCGCCTTGGTTTTTGAAGCAGTACAAATATATCCAAATTTAAAGGGCTTAATCTCCATTGGGACGTTTCCCAACCGCTGCTGTAAAATGTGGAATTCCCGTCAAACGTGCATGCATCAAAATCTAATTCCTCTCAACGTTTTAATAGCAGAGGGGTGAAACCTGGCAAATCTCACCTGTTATGCTCACTGGCTGGGCGTCGCCATTGCCTGATCCTTATAGGACGGCTCTTCTGATCTCACCTAACATGTAAACATCGGCCACTCTGATTGGACCTCGGATTGCTGTGCCAGTGCCATCACCAACATGGCAGCGCCCTGGAAGTCAGTATAACAAGTGCGCTTTGACCAGTGTTGTGCTTTGGGGTTTATGTCTTCCTCTCCAATCTCCACGAGCACATGCGCTCCAGACAAAGATATTTTACAGATTCTGAGCTTGGCTTTGCCTCCCCACCTAACGACACGGAAATATGTTCCCTCCAGCTCTGATCGTTTTCTTTGATATTCAGCTTATGACATATATTCTGGAACCCTGATCTTTCCTTAAAGCTAGAACCTTCTCTCCTGACAACGTCTTTCTATTACACGGGTCAAAACTAGAGTTTTTTTTGTTGTTTTTCGAGAAGTAAAATTCACAATATAGTCCCCCCCCCCCCCCCCCGTGTGCATCAGGTATGGTGACAGCGGCTCTGAGTGGTGCAGCAAGGTCTTGTTGTTTTGGCAGAACTTGCTCACCAGCTTCCCTGGCTATGATTTTGGGGATGTCAAACTCCGTCCCCCCCCCCCCCCAGATGTTGGCACCAAACAAATCCCAGAATTGTTCGATTGTAACAGTCGGCCAGAGAATCATGTGAGTTGTAGTTCAGAAACATCTGGGGAGGGGGGATGTGACAGCGCCAGTTTCGTTGACCAGGAAAATGGTGGTGGAGACTAAGTAGTGGTGCTTGTTGTTTTTGTTGCCATCGCTCGGCATTAAAGTGACCCTGTTGGGCGCGAAACAACATTGGCTGGTTTGACAGAGCATAAAATGCTGCCTGCCATCTCCCTAACAAACACTTAGCTTTTTCCAAACACAGGTAGGATAATATAGTCTCTATCCACTCCCTACTGTTATCACGTTTTCCCCAGCATGCTTTGCTCTTTCATTGGTATGCCGACAGTAGAGCAGGCAGTGCATGCTGGGAAAATCTGAAACTGGTGATACAGGAGGTTTCATCTTTATTAGTGGTCCTCCGGCCGACTCGTCTTAATACCACAGGTTAATAGTAGCACTATAGGATTGTTACTGTGCGCAGTGAAGTGCCGCGAGCGGCAAGATGTCCGTGTCCACATCTCTGCAGTGGTGAAAAAAACCACAAGTAAATCTCGTAAATCACTGGTATATCGGGGATCTGCCTGACACAGACCTGGCAATCCTCCACTTCCCAGTTAACTCTCTTTACGTGTGGTTTTCTCAATTCCTCGACCAAGATGTTTGGATGCACAACGTAGGACGGTGACCGCATCCAAGATTCAGAACATGTTCCATGATGCCTAGGCAGCCTTAGGCTGGCCGTCCACTGGGTCTGTATTTGTGCGATCGTCCGATATCGTCTGAAGTCGTCTGACCGATCCCACAACATGCAGGTGAATTAGCCCTCTTCCACGGGATCCGACTGCCATCGGATGATTTCAGACGATTTTTTGCAACTACTACAGATTAGCGATCCTTCCAATTTTTAGGGGTTTTGTTCAGATGAAAGCAGACTATTTGGTACAATTTACATTTAAAAGATTAACTATATAGTTAAACCGCTGTGCCGCGACAGGGAAATTTCCCCGGGGAGAAATGATTCAGTTAGAAAGCCCATAGGATTCAATGTAAAAAATATTTCCGTTTTTACTCATTTTTGTTATTCAGGCGTTTGTTTTCATCCGCAGGAAAAAAAAACCTTTTCATTTTCTCTTAATTTTTTTTTAAAGCAAATATGAAATATTTTTCTCTGCTGGACGTTTTGGTTTTGGCACAAAAGACAGGTTTTTTTTTGACAGGTGTCCCCCGTCCCGTCCCCCCGCAGCAGTGTTTTTTTTTTTTTTTGGTTCTTTCTCGGTTCGCAGGCCTGTCTGTCGGCCAACCTGGGTCAGTCTTAGATGCTTCCAGTGGACAAACCTGATCAGCCGACGGCGTTTTTCTTAGGCAGACAACAAAGTTGGTCGTCCGACTACAGATCCAGTGGACGGCCAGGCTTAAGCCTTTTACTCGGATTACCAGCCAATTAAAGTTCTGCTACAGTGGAATGTTTGGTGTGTCGGTGGAATGTTTGGTGTGTCGGTGGAATGTTTGGTGTGTCGGTGGAATGTTTGGTGTGTCGGTGGAATGTTTGGTGTGTCGGTGGAATGTTTGGTGTGTCGGTGGAATGTTTGGTGTGTCGGTGGAATGGTTTGGTGTGTCGGTGGAATGGTTTGGTGTGTCGGTGGAATGGTTTGGTGTGTCGGTGGAATGGTTTGGTGTGTCGGTGGAATGGTTTGGTGTGTCGGTGGAATGGTTTGGTGTGTCGGTGGAATGGTTTGGTGTGTCGGTGGAATGTTTGGTGTGTCGGTGGAATGATTGGTGTGTCGGTGGAATGTTTGGTGTGTCGGTGGAATAGTTTGGTGTGTCGGTGGAATGGTTTGTTTATTGCCTTATAGGTAAAATCACAGAATACAGTTTTGCCCTCCTGATTTCTGTCCTTTGGCCTGGAATTCGCCGTCCTCCACCAAATTGTCACCACGATTCAACGCAAAGCCCGGCACAGTGTGCAGTCCTGTATTATCAATGAAATTAAAGGAAAAACACAGAATTAATGACGCCTCTCCAGTACATGTAGATTTAATAAAAATTTTTTTTACATGAGGTCTGCACTTTTTTTCGGCTTTCTGAAGGTATTCTTTTTATTAGATAAAAAGTACAGGCCCCCCCCCCCCCCGATTTACACCTTCCTCGCTCCAGCCTGTAGATCCACAGGCCCGAGCTGAGCCCCCTACCCCGGCTGGCCTTCCGCGCGGCTCCAGATGTGATTGCATCATGCTCCTGGCATCTGGCTCCATTTCCCCTCCGTACACCAGATCAGTCCAGCTAGAGGTAACGGTGACATTGCAGGAGGGAAGCGCGTCAGGTTAATGCAGAGAACTATTAATAGTGAGGATTGTTAAAGCCATCCTCATCATGCGGACGCCGAAAAACCGCCATGTAGGAGTTGTGACCTTGAAAGCACGCGACACAGGCCTGTCGAGGCTGCCAGCATGGTTTAAAAGGAGAATAATAATGAAAAACCTTCATAAATCTGCCGGGGGAACCCATGGTGACGTTTCTCCATTCCTTCCCCCTCCATTGGCGTTACGATTTCTCGCGCGGCTTGTGGTTATCAATAAATGCAGTTTTTCTGTGTGCACGGTCGTGCGTGCCGTATTAAAGGCCTGTCAGTCCTGCAGTGTATGGAGCGCCGTCATTTTTTATTTATGCTCGCTTATCCTCGCTCTTTGAGGACATCCACTTGTTTGACCCAGAGTTCCCTCAGATCAGCAGCTGCTTCATAGACCTTCCGAACATCCCAGTGTGTCCGAACAGATTATATCCACTGCTTATTCGATCAGGAAAGGGCCTCGACAGGACGCATGGGTTGACCGAAGCTGCTTTCACCAAGTGAACGGTCCTGTCGAATCCAATCGAGAAATGCAGTGAGTTGCTTCACGCTGGAGGAGGGCAGTGCAGGGAGTCCCAGTACACCGTGCAGTGGCGAGTCTGGCAAAAGGGCCCAACCACCGTCGTACTGAGTGCCCTCCATCGTCCATGGCTGTGAGAGCTATACAACGCCCTGACCTTTTTTGTTTTAGAAGGAATGCCAAGGAGGGAGTTGTTGGCGACTTTTTGGGCTGTCGGCCTCCAGCGGCTACTAATCTACATCCTTCAGGGTAGAAGGGGGTCATTACAGCCAGTGTGACCACTTAACTTCACCGGAGTGGTCATGGTGCCTGAAGAGAGTCTCCCCTTTTAAAATGAAGCCATCGTGAATAACATTAGTCTTAAGTAACATTCAATCTTTCTATTGCTACATCAAGTTTCATAAAGATCCCGGATACGTCCGTTCTCAATAAGATTTTACGCCGGTACTTACCTTCGCCCCGGTGATGGAGGTGCCGCCATCTTGCCGCTGCCTGCGATGTCGACCTCTAATCACTAGTACGGACTGCTGCTGTTACGAGGGCAGTAGGGGAACCACTTGTAGGAACGTGCTCCTGCTTTACCTGTTCAATTCTTCCCAGCATGCACTCCTTTTCTGTTGGCATGCAAATGGAAGAGCAGTGTGTGCTGCTGGGAAATCTGTCGACCGATACATTTTATCCACTATTAATCCTGCCGTCACAATGTATAAACAGTCTTTGGAGGGAGGGGTTATCGCTCTCCTTGATTTATGTTTGGGCACATCAGGGTCCTTTAAGAGCGAAAGCGCAGTAGGTGATGATGTTGGAGAAGCCGCCGTCAGGATGGATAGATGGATGACCCACCAGATCTAGCCGGAGTGAGTCACTCTGCCTGTGGTGGGTGACTCAGGCGATCAGTATCTCCCCTCTCTGTGGGCCTCGCAGGACGCTCAAATGCAGGGAAAATCGACCAAGTTATGGGAATATTAAAAAAAAAAAATATTTTCTTTTTATATTGAGCTTGTGAGTTTTGAACGTTTTATAAAGAGCTTCGTAAACCAAACATGTTGTCATGTTGCACCAAGTATTGTCTGCTTAACCCCCAATTGTTTTGAACACGTTACAATGAAATGTGCAAAAACAAACAAAAAAAGGTAAACGTTTTCTTAAGGGATACTTATGACTCTCCTTTCTATGTGTGTGTATAACTTGTAGACGCTCTCTGAAACCAGGCTTCAGCACTCCTGATGTTTTGGAGCTACCATGTTTTGGAGCTACCAGACCCCCCTACTTTAGTCCACTAAAATGATATCGCTGCACACTGCTATACGCTTATTATTTTCGTATATAACTAACAATACAAAAGAAGACAGGGTTTCAGAAGTCCGTTTTTCCTCTGAGATGTGATATTGAATAAGTCAAGGTTTTCAGAAAGGTTCATGCGCAGGTACAGGCGTGGAGACTCGTTCATGCGCAGGTACTGGCGTGGAAACTCGATCATGCGCAGGTACTGGCGTGGAGACACTCGTGCAGTACTGATGTGGAGACTCGTTCATGCGCAGGTGCTGGCGTGGAGACTCGTTGATGCGCAGGTACTGGCGTGGAGACTCGTTGATGCGCAGGTACTGGCGTGGAGACTCGTTGATGCGCAGGTATTGGCGTGGAGACTCGATCATGCGCAGGTACTGACGTGGAGACTCGATCATGCGCAGGTACTGACGTGGAGACTCGATCATGCGCAGGTACTGACGTGGAGACTCGATCATGCGCAGGTACTGGCGTGGAGACACTCGTGCAGTACTGACGTGGAGACTCGTTCATGCGCAGGTACTAGTGTGGAGACTCGTTGATGCGCAGGTACTGGCGTGGATACTCGTTGATGCGCAGGTACTGGCGTGGATACTCGTTGATGCGCAGGTACTGGCGTGGATACTCGTTGATGCGCAGGTACTGGCGTGGATACTCGTTGATGCGCAGGTACTGGCGTGGATACTCGTTGATGCGCAGGTACTGGCGTGGATACTCGTTGATGCGCAGGTACTGGCGTGGATACTCGTTGATGCGCAGGTACTGGCGTGGATACTCGTTGATGCGCAGGTACTGGCGTGGAGACTCGTTGATGCGCAGGTACTGGCGTGGAGACTCGTTGATGCGCAGGTACTGGCGTGGAGACTCGTTGATGCGCAGGTACTGGCGTGGAGACTCGTTGATGCGCAGGTACTGGCGTGGAGACTCGTTGATGCGCAGGTACTGGCGTGGAGACTCGTTGATGCGCAGGTACTGGCGTGGAGACTCGTTGATGCGCAGGTACTGGCGTGGAGACTCGTTGATGCGCAGGTACTGGCGTGGAGACTCGTTGATGCGCAGGTACTGGCGTGGAGACTCGTTGATGCGCAGGTACTGGCGTGGAGACTCGTTCATGCGCACTTGTGTGGAGACTCGTTGGCGACCGGGCACTGGCATAATTCTCGGGTAAAAAAGCATGATTACCATTCTCCTCTTAGCTTGTCCAGTTTTCAGGGACTTTTAAGAGGGGGATTTGTTTTTGTGATCATTATTAGACGCAAACAAAGCATGGCACGGATTTGTATCTTTTTTTTTTTTCTGTGTGTACCTTTTTGACTCAGACTGCCAAGTAGCACTTCTTGAAAGCTGTATGTAAGTAATGGTCTCTGCGGCAATCAAATGGACCGTGCAATGTGACTTTCACCACCAGCCAAGCTGATCGACATTTCTACCTCTCTGACAGGTGGAATAATCATGTTGTGATGTCTGCTTGATTGTCGTAGAGACTAATCTGGATTATTCTTCTGATCTTTTTTCGGTTTTCCCTGCGGCTGCGTTACCTGTGGCGGTTGTGTGTGCTGTGTTGCTTGTGATGTAATGTGTATTGGCCGTTCTAGCCTTGTCGCACGTGCCGGCTCGAGCAAGAACAAGTAGACCCTTCGACCATACCCTTTTTGGATAACATTTGTGTGACGGAATGGGTGTTGTCCGCCTGCGGGTGTGCTCCTATCTGCTCCTCCCACTGCGCTTACTGCCGGCCCGACTACCGAGTGGCGCGGCACTCGGCGTCTCGTGCGGCCTGGAGTGACCCCGGGGAAGGGTTAGCGGGCTGTGGAGAGGGACCCCTGCAGGAGATCAGCCCGACCACCGAGTGACATGGCACTCAGCGTCTCGAGCAGCTGATCTACTGACCTTGGTGGAGATCGGATCGTCTGTGGGGTGGCCGTTCGGATGGGAAACGTTTCGTCCGTTGAGCCGTTCGGATGGGAAACGTTTCGGATTTCCTTCGATCGTGTAGCGCTCGATATACCAAGGCGCGGGAGACGAGCCGCGGCTTCGGATCGGATAGCGGAGTCGAAGCGTGGTCAATCTTTTGGTTGGTCGATGCACGTAAGACGCGCCGCTACTTCGATTCGGGGCTCAGGCCCAGGGTAGCGGAATCGAAGCGTGGTCGATCGTTGATCGAAGCACGTACGATGCACCTCTGTTCTGATCCGAGATGCAGACACAGGGTAGCCGGATCGTACCTCGTTCGGAGCGTACCTTGAGACCGCGCGGGATCTCAATAGGACGGGCAGCAATAAAAGACACCAGGCGGAGCTGTATGCACTAGATGAACTAACTTTTACTGGGACATCACATATATTTATAAACATTCGTACAGAAAGAGAACAATAGGAATCCCTGCCCGCCCCCATGAGTCTCATTGGCCCTCGCTGGAAAAAGGTACCTGGGCCCCGATTCGTATTGGCTGTTCCGAATCGGGTTGGTGCCGATTCGTAACCGGATGGTTCGAATCGGCCATTTTTCGACTCGACCGGATGGTCCGAATCGGCCATTTTACGATCCGATCAATTCGACCGGATCCACGAGGCACTGGGAAATGGCGGCGAGCAAAGCATACAATGGGTGGGGTTTTAACATACGTTTCACAGTACATATACGGGGACACTTTTATTACATCACACAATGAAACCACATCTAAGAAGATAAAACAAGGTGTTCTGCTGGTGCAACGGCACCTAGGAGTCCATAGCGACACAACCGTCCTCAAAACTGTCCCTGGCTGAGGGTCCTGGGGTTGGCGTTCGAGCCTCTTGGGGCATTCCGTGACACTCCTCCCCCTTCCCAAAGTTCGACGCACCCGGTTTGACCCCAACGGGTCGTACCGGGGAAGTCGGTGCTCCCAGGTCTCCCGGTTCCCGGGCCGACTGCCGCGATAACCCATCAGCATTACCATTCTGTGACCCGGGCCGGTATTGGATGGTGAAGTTGAACGGTTGAAGAGCCAGACTCCACCGCAACAGGCGGCCGTTTTCCCCCGCCACCCGGTTGAGCCACACCAGGGGGTTATGGTCGGTCATCACGGTGAAGGACCGACCGTAGACATATGGTTGGAGCTTCCGTAGGGCCCAGACCAAGGCCAGGCACTCTTTCTCCACCGCAGCATACCCCACCTCCCGCGGTAAAAGCTTCTGGCTGATGAACGCCACCGGATGATCCCCCCCCCCGTCGTCCCCCACTTGACTTAGGACGGCTCCCAGTCCGAACATCGAAGCGTCTGTATGGACGACAAAACGTTTATTATAGTTGGGAGCTGCCAGCAGGGGAGCTTGGGTCAGGGCGGCCTTCAGTCGTTGGAAGGCCTGTTCGCACTCCGGGGACCACAGGACTTGGCGGGCAGGGATTTCTTCGTCAAGTCGGTCAGGGGCTTGGCCAGGTCACTGTAATGGGGCACAAACTTCCTATAGTACCTCGCGGTGCCCAGGAAGGCGAGGACCTGGGTCTTGGTCACAGGGCTGGGCCAGTCTAGGATGGCTTCTACCTTGGCAGGCTCCGGGCGTTGTATCCCACAACCCACCCGGTGGCCCAGGTACTGCACTTCGGCCATCCCCACCTTGCATTTCTCGGGCTTAAGGGTCAGGTTGGCATCCCTAATCCGGCCCAAGACTGTCCCTACGTGGTGAAGGTGTTCCTCCCAGGTCTGGCTATAGATGGCTATGTCATCCAGGTATGCGCAAGCGAATCCCTGGAGGCCATCGAGGAGGCGATCGATTAACCGCTGGAAGGTAGCAGGGGCGTTCTTCATCCCGAACGGCATGACCCGAAATTGGTACAAACCGAACGGGGTGATGAAAGCCGACTTCGGGGTCGCCTCCTCGGCAAGGGGAATCTGCCAGTACCCCTTGCACAGATCGACCGTGGTCAGAAAATGACCCCGGGAGATCTGATCTAGCAGCTCGTCGACTCGGGGCATGGGATAAGCGTCTGTAATGGTACGGTCGTTCAGCCGCCGGTAGTCGACACAGAACCTGGTGGTACCGTCTTTCTTGGGGACCAAGACTACGGGCGACGCCCATGGACTGGCCGAAGGTTCGATGACCCCCAGCTCCAGCATCTCCCGGATCTCGGCCCGCATGGGTATGCGGGCTGCCGGAGGGGTCTTTGACCGGGGGTTTCCACTTGATGGATGGCCTGACTGGTGTATCCAGGAAGGGCCGAGAAAATCTCCTGGTGGTCGTAGAGCAACTGCCGCGCCTGCGCCTGCTTCTCGGGCCCCAACTCCTCCCCCAGCTGTACCTGCTCTACCCCTGAAGGCTGCTTGGCTATCCCGGGAAGTTCGATTAAGGGGAACGGTTCAGTTTCCGCGGTGGCTGGCGCACAGATGGCGTCCACCGTCTCCGGGCGTTCATGGTAGGCCTTCAGCATGTTAACGTGGAACGTCCGCTGGATTCTGGTGTCTGCGCAGCTGACAACCACATAGGTGGTATCCCCCAGTTGGGTTACCACCCTGTAGGGGCCTTGCCAGGCCGCCTGCAGCTTGTTCTGCCGCTGTGGTTTCAGCACCAGAACCTTCTGCCCCACTAGGAATGAGCGACTGCAAGCAGAGCGGTCGTACCACGTTTTCTGCTGAACCTGGGCCGTTTCCATGTTCCCTTGCACGAACCCCGCGAGTTCGGCCAAGCGCTCCCGGAGCTCCAAAACATAACTCAGCACGGGAACCCCATCTTCCTCCTGTTTCCCCTCCCACTGAGCCCTAACTAAATCTAGGGGCCCCCTCACCTGGCGCCCATACAACAACTCAAAGGGAGAATAACCGGTGGATTCCTGAGGAACCTCCCGGTAGGCGAACAATAAGTGGGGCAAATATTTCTCCCAATCCTTCCCCTCGTGCGCGAAGGCTCGGATGAGCTGTTTCAGGGTCCCATTAAACCGCTCGCACAGCCCGTTCGTCTGGGGGTGATATGGGGCGCTGTGAAGCGCCTTGACACCACAGAGACGCCAGAGCTGCTGGGTTAGCTCAGCGGTAAACTGGGTACCCTGGTCGGACAGGATTTCCCGAGGAAACCCCACCCTCGTGAACACCCGTAGGAGAGCGTCAGCTACGGTGTCTGCCCGGATGTTGGCCAGGGCCACAGCCTCGGGGTACCGGGTGGCGTAGTCCACCACGGTGAGGATGTACCTCTTACCGGTGGCACTGGGGCGGGGCAAGGGCCCGATGATGTCGACCGCCACCCGGCTAAAGGGCTCCTGAATGATGGGCATGGGGTGCAGTGGGGCTTTTGGGTGGTCCCCGGTCTTCTGGCAGACCGGACAGGTGCGACAGTACTCGCGGGTATCCTCGCTGAGGCGGGGCCAAAAGAATGCGCGCGCCAACCAGTGTCGAGTCTTCTTCTGCCCCAGGTGACCAGCGAGGGGAATATCGTGCGCCAGTCTCAAGAGTTCCTGTCTAGGGCCCTGGGGTACTATCATCTGTTTATGCGGGACCTGCTGCTTTTTGGTCCCCTCCCTCGCGGTATACCTGTAGAGAAGCCCATCCTCCCACTCTATGGTATCGGTTCTCTCGTCGACCAGGCCCTGGCCGGCCCGGTCCCGGTAGCGCACTAGCGTGGGATCGGTCTGGGTTTGGTGTCGGAGCGTCTCGGGGGAGCTCCACGGGAGGGGGGGTCGGGATTCGTCGTGGTTTGGGGGGTCGGGGAGGTTTTGGTTGGGGTCTCACCTGGGTCCCGTTCGGAGTGCCCCGGCCGTGGCGTTGACTCTGTTGCCGGGTGGTCACCGCAGCGGCCGCGTCGGTGGTGTATGCGGAGACCAACCGCCCCAAGTCATTGCCGAGGAGAATTTCGGCCGGCAATCGGTCTAGTAACCCCACCCGCACCACTTTCTCCCCGGAACCCCAGTCTAAGTGGACGCGTGCCGTCTCGAGCCGGAGTACCTTCCCTCCGGCCACCCGCACCCCGACGGTGTGGTTCAACCGGTCGATCCTCTGGATCAGATGGGGTCCGACCAGGGTGATGGTAGCCCCGGAGTCCCTCAGCGGCTCGCCCGTTGATCCACACAGCCTGACGGTGATGGTGGCGGTTGTCGGCCGAGGCAGCTTGCACCGGGTCAGCTTCATGTAACCGTTCCCATTCTTCCGGGGAATCCGGCCACGGAGCTTCGGCGTCATCTCACTGTGCTGAAGGCGATGGTCTGGCGGGGGGTCGAGGCATGGCTGGTCGGTTGGGGCAGTTCTGACGGTAGTGCCCCTCCTGGTTGCATCCGTAGCAGCGGACGTTTGCCAATGTATTGGGCCGGCTCGTTGGACGTGCTGCAGGCCACCGAACTGCAGGTGCCGGAGGGGTGGGTAGAGCGGGTCGGGAGGGCAAAAATCGGTGACCTTCCTGGTGTCGGTGTACTCATCCGCCCAGGCAGCTGCTTGCTGCACAGTCTGGGGTTTTTTGTCCCGCACCCACTCACGTACTGCCGGGGGGGTGTGCTCAAAGAACTGTTCGAGCAGCAGCAGCTGGGTGATGTCGTCCACCGTCTGCGCTTTACTGCCCTGGAACCAGGTCCGCAGGTCTCGTTGCAGACGGTGTGCCCACTCGACATGGGTAGCGCCATTGGGCCGGCGAGAATTCCTGAATTTCGCCCGGCTGGCTTCCGGGGTCACAGCAAACCGGCTCAACAACGCTTGCTTGACATGGGCATAGTTGGTGGCCTCCTCGTCCGGTACAGTTCGATAGGCCTCCGCTGCTCGACCGGTCAGCTTGCAAGCCAGGATCCTGACCCAGTCAGCGCGGTGTACCTCGTGCACCTGGCACAGACGTTCAAAGTCCTGGAGAAAACTTTCAATTTCATCCTCCGTCTCACTAAAGTCCTTGAATGCTTGGAAGGGCACTTTGCGGGCGGTTGATCGGTCCGGGTGAGGGCTGCTGTCTCGTTGGCTCTGCATCTCCGCCAGCCGTAGCTCGTGTTCGCGCCCCTTGTCCCGCTCCTCTTCCTGTCGGATCTCCTGGACCGCATTGTGGATGGCAGCCTCTGATGGGGCAGCCCCGTAGAGGGCGGCCCGCTGCCGTACCTTTCGGTCAAAGGCGCTTCCAGCGTCCACGGCGGGGACAGGGACGGGCGCGGGGACGGGGGTGGCCCAGTCACAGCACCCCCCTGGTCTAGCATCTGCAGCTCCTCGATCAGAGTGTCCCTGCTTTTGGAGCCTGGGGTGCCTCCCCGATTCTCCAACATGCCTCGCAGGACGTCCCTTTTGTAGGCACTGTACACAGCCATGGTGAGGGTCTTCTTGGGGTTGCAGAGAGCTTATCCCACCGCTGCCACCAGTGTGACGGAATGGGTGTTGTCCGCCTGCGGGTGTGCTCCTATCTGCTCCTCCCACTGCGCTTACCGCCGGCCCGACTACCGAGTGGCGTCTCGTGCGGCCTGGAGTGACCCCGGGGAAGGGTTAGCGGGCTGTGGAGAGGGACCCCTGCAGGAGATCAGCCTGACCACCGAGTGACACGGCACTCAGCGTCTCGAGCAGCTGATCTACTGACCTTGGTGGAGATCAGATCGTCTGTGGGGCGGCCGTTCGGATGGGAAACGTTTCGTCCGTTGAGCCGTTCGGATGGGAAACGTTTCGGATTTCCTTCGATCGTGTAGCGCTCGATATACCAAGGCGCGGGAGACGAGCTTCGGATCGGATAGCGGAGTCGAAGCGTGGTCGATCCTTTGGTTGGTCGATGCACGTAAGACGCGCCGCTACTTCGATTCGGGGCTCAGGCCCAGGGTAGCGGAATCGAAGCGTGGTCGATCGTTGATCGAAGCACGTACGATGCACCTCTGTTCTGATCCGAGATGCAGACACAGGGTAGCCGGATCGTACCTTGTTCGGAGCGTACCTTGAGACCGCGCGGGATCTCAATAGGACGGGCAGCAATAAAAGACACCAGGCGGAGCTGTATGCACTAGATGAACTAACTTTTACTGGGACATCACATATATTTATAAACATTCGTACAGAAAGAGAACAATAGGAATCCCTGCCCGCCCCCATGAGTCTCATTGGCCCTCGCTGGAAAAAGGTACCTGGGCCCCGATTCGTATTGGCTGTTCCGAATCGGGGTGGTGCCGATTCGTAACCGGATGGTTCGAATCGGCCACTTTTCGATTCGACCGGATGGTCCGAATCGGCCATTTTACGATCCGATCAATTCGACCGGATCCACGAGGCACTGGGAAATGGCGGCGAGCAAAGCATACAATGGGTGGGGTTTTAACATACGTTTCACAGTACAGATACGGGGACACTTTAATTACATCACACAATGAAACCACATCTAAGAAAATAAAACAAGGTGTTCTGCTGGTGCAACGGCACCTAGGAGTCCATAGCGACACAACCGTCCTCAAAACTGTCCTTGGCTGAGGGTCCTGGGGTTGGCGTTCGAGCCTCTTGGGGAATTCCGTGACACTTTGTAGTTGAAGTGACTGGATTGCCTCTAGGACACCCCAAACTCTTGGGCCTTTAAATGACTGGGGTGGAGAGTGATTGCAAGGAGTCTCTATGAAAATCAATGGGACACGTTGTTTAAGATGAGGCTACGTCGTGCAGAACAAATGGCCTTGATTGATTTTGCTCCGCTTGTTGGGGTGGAATGGCGGTTGAGTCGACTCGAACCCACAGACCTAGTTCCCACCAGCTACTGTATACGCGAGTCATGCGCGCTTTCTGTGCAAGCCTTCAGTCCCGTAGCTCCATCAATGGAAACAATGAATGGGGGCTCTCAGGAAACTGATGGAGGCCAGACACGACTTGGACTTTGCAGTCGCACCTCAGTGTTTTAGCCATGGCAAACGTGGGCAACCTAAATTGGGAGCCACTTATAGTCTATGGGGAGCTATTCTATGCCATCACTGCCCTCCTTTTGATAAAGGTTTGTGTTCATGTCCTCGCACCTGGCTCTGCTCCCTATCTATACTTGTTTTAGTCATTGTAGCAACGGGGGTCCTGCAAGCCGTGACCTCTAACGGGGAATGCAGGGGATTCCGGATTCCGTTTTTTTTCCCTTATTCTTTATTTTGGACGATCATGATTGGCAGGTATAGAAAAGCTTGTATCTGGTGATCTGGAACGGTGCTTTATTTTATTCTGTTGCTCAGTCGATAAAAGACACTCCGTTCGCTTCTAAACCTTGCCTTCTGATCCACAGCGTCTCAAGAGCGGATTCTCAGACAATCAGAGAGTTCGAGCTGCAGCCCTTCCCGGAGGAGGACCGCGTCGGAGAGCACAGCGTCCTCAGGTCAGTGACGGGTCTTCGCCACACCGATCAGGGCCTCTACAAGACCTCCCAAAGTCCCCTGTCCACATCTACAAGACCTCCCAAAGTCCCCTGTCCACATCTACAAGACCTCCCAAAATCCCCTGTCCACATCTACAAGACCTCCCAAAATCCCCTGTCCACATCTACAAGACCTCACAAAATCCCCTGTCCACATCTACAAGACATCACAAAGTCCCCTGTCCACATCTTCATTACTTGTAACAGGCTGCATGCATTCTTCTGTAGAGACTGAGGGCAATAATTAGGTCCATTTGGGGATCCAACTTGAGGAAATATTGTCAAGCAAGATGGCCCTGCCCTGGCAGCTCTTCATCCTCAGCCTTTGTTTAGGAGAGCTCTGTCTGTAGCAGTGACATGTGTCAGCCATATTCGCTGCATCAAGCATGTCGTGCCCCCCTCCATGCTCCTCTGGTTTCCATGGCTGGGTGGGAGGGTGAAGGCCTCCTGGCAGAAAGCTGCTCCTTTTCCTTTTCGGGATGAGCCTGGCATGCGCGGCCAACGCTGCAGCTGTCACGGTCATGTGTCTGGATCCGTTTCAAAACCCATGAGGTGGTTTCCTCACATACATAAACGTGGTATGGCCATGACTTAAACCCATAGTGTCCTCCAATGTATCAGGCCACGGGGAAACAAGCTGGAGCCTTTTATCCACTGGCAGGAAACATAAGGGCAAATATATCCTGTAATAATAAAGCTGAGTTTATCCGATGATTATAATAAATGGAGACCCGATGGCGGTGATGGGGACCACAGTGTAACACATATAAATCTAGGAGCGTATGGAGGTACAGGTGGGACACACGGAAATCTAGTAGAGTGCCCAGTGCAGACACGACGCACCAAAATACCCGCTGTGAGGGCGAACGTCTCGAAGTATTCAGTAATACTTGCTTTCTCACATGCACTCTGCCCACTCCACGACGCACCCAGGAGGTCCCCAACTCTGGTTTTCAGGTCCCCCTAGCAGGCCAGGTTTGCAGGATGCGAAGCACAGGTGATATGATTTGCTGCTCAGTGACTGCAGGATTCAGTCTGCATTTCCTCAAGGTAAATGTTAAAACCTGGCCAGATAGGGGAACCTGAGGACCAGGGTTGGGGACCACTGCTATAGAACATCGATGGTTTTTGTGGATATGTAATTCGACACACCATAGCACTTTATCAAATGTGGTTGCATAGCTTCCATGTAGGATAGTCATGTCATAACCGCTGCAAACCGCAGACAGCCAGACTCACAGGTTTGTGGATGGAGCAGTGCAGTTTTCACAGAGCATAGCTATCTTGGATATGCATGGCTGTGGCTTGGGCAAACCCTGGAGCATTGGTCCATTGTAACACGTGGACAATTTATACCCACCACGCTCTAGACTGAGACTTAAAGGGCCACTACCACCAAAAAAATGGCATGTCCTTACTGTGTTTATCTGATGCTGCTGATACGCACATTACATGTGTTTGGTTTAACTCTTATTTGTTAAGAAAATATTTTCCTCTGTGTCACTGGGCACATCCATTGTGTGATATTTTCCTCCTATATGCGTCACTGGGTGCATCCATTGTGTGATATTTTCCTCTGTGTCACTGGGTGCATCCATTGTGTGATATTTTCCTCTGTGTCACTGGGTGCATCCATTGTGTGATATTTTCCTCTGTCATTGGGTGAATACATTGTGTGATATTTTCCTCTATATAGAAACATAGAAAAATGTCGGCAGATAAGAACCTTTCGGCCCATCTAGTCTGCCCAATTACATGGATACTTTACCTGGATTTATCTTTTGTTTAGGATAGCCTTATGCCTATCCCATGCTTGCTTAAATTCAATTACTGTTTTGGCCTCTACCACTTCAACTGGAAGACTGTTCCATGTATCCACCACCCTCTCAGTAAAATAATGCTTCCTGATGTTACTTTTAAACCTTTGCCCCTCTAATCTAAGACTATGTCCTCTTGTTTTGCTAGTTTGTTTCCTTTTAAATATACTCCCTTCCTCTACCTTGTGGATTCCCTTTACGTATTTAAATGTTTCTATCATATCTCCTCTGTCTCGTCTTTTTTCCAAGCTGTACATGTTAAGATCATTAAGCCTTTCCTGGTAACTTTTCTCCTTCAAGCCGTACACCATTTTAGTAGCCCTTCTCTGAACTCTCTCTAAGATGTCTATATCCTTCTGGAGATACGGTCTCCAGTACTGCACACAGTACTCCAAGTGAGGTCTCACCAGTGCTCTGTACAGTGGCATGAGCACTTCCCTTTTCCTACTGCTAATACCTCTCCCTACACAACCAAGCATTCTGCCAGCATTTCCTGCTGCTCTATTACATTGACTACTTACCCTTAGATCCTCTGCAATAATAACCCCTAAATCCCAACCCTCAGATGTATCAAATATTCTACATTCAGCCCTTGGGTTTTTACATCCCAGGTGCATTATCTTGCACTTATCCACATTAAAACTCAATTGCCACAATTGTATATGTGTCACTGGGTGCATCCATTGTGTGATATTTTCCTCTATATGTGTCACTGGGTGCATCCATTGTATGATATTTCCCTTTATGTGTCACTGGGTGCATCCATTGTGTGATATTTTCTCTATATGTGTCACTGGGTGCATCCATTGTATGATATTTCCCTTTATGTGTCACTGGGTGCATCCATTGTGTGATATTTTCCTGTGTCACTGGGTGCATCCATTGTGTGATCTTTTGTGTTGCATCTTTCCATCACTTGCTCCTCTCTGTGTGGCTTTGGCCATAGAATGGAGTGAATGGGTCAGTCACCGACTCACATCATTGTGTTGTGTGGGATGAATTCAAAGGACCATCACCAGGGGGAAGATTAGAAGGCTTTTAAGCTCCCGGTCTTATCTCATTCAGCTGCCAGCTCTTATCTCATGTAGCTGAGGCAGGACAATAGCCTCCTGCTGCCTTTTCTAAACATTCTCTCCTCCACCTCATTAACTGTTAAACATTGTAGAAGATAAAGCACAGCAGTAAAGTAAAACCTTTACACTGACTTTGGCAAATGTTGCTTCATGGGAAAAATCCACAAAAAAAAATGGAAACAGGAGATAAAAAAAGCTAAATTAATCTTTCCTTTTTACATTCAATTACTTAAAGAAAAAACCTAGCAGCATGTTTTTATATATAGAAGTGGTAGTGTCCCTTTAAAAAGTGGGTTCTTCCTTTTACATCAGTAGTCAGCAACCATGGCCCTCTACGGCTAGTATTACAAAGCTGGTGCTAACTTAACCAGAGCTGTTGTAAACGTAAAACCTCCATAGACTATAATGGCTCTGGTTAAAGCTGGGGTCAGACGAATGCGCGTGCAGCCGCACTTTATTACGGCCGTAGTAGCGGCAAATGACATCCAATGACGGGCAATATACGAAGTACGCCGCACGAAAGTTTGGCCGGGCAACGCAAGCGGCAAACAAACGCATTTTTCTGAGAACGTGAAACCGCTAGTACGGATGCACAGAGTGCGCTGCGTCCGCATAGCGCGTGTGTGCGTGATTAGGAGACGTCAGACGCTGCTTATGTCCAGACGCAAAAAGTGTTTTATTGATGATGCGTACAAAATCACGGACGAAAATGCGCATCGTTTGACCGCTATCACGTATTCCGTGAAAAAATACGTCCATTCGTTCGAAGGCACTTTTTCATGGACGACGCGAAAAATGCGATCGTCTGACCCTAGCCTAAGTTGGCACCAACTTTGTAATAATGTCCATTTCCCATGATGCTCAACCTCTCATTCGATTTGCCAAGCATCATGGGAAATGTAGTTCCTAAACATCCAAAGCGTCAAAGTTGTTGACTTTTTTTTTTTAACACACACTGTGATATGAAAAATGTGTTTTCCCCATTGATTGAGACTGACTGTTTTTCTGTGTCTCGGGTGTAGGTCGGCTGGGTTCCTCCGTGGAGGAGTCGATGGACAGTTTATTACAGCGCATGGTACACAGCGAGAAGCATGGGAGCCTGGACAAAAGTTTAGAAGCAGTCTTTCTTTCCAGCGGGTCTACCACAAGAGGCCAGAGCAAGCAGGACAACCTCCTTATTCCGGCCTCGGCAGACTCCTCTTACAACGGCATGGGGACCCGAATCCCCCATCTTTTAAAGAGGACAATGGTGGAAGCCATGCACAAGCAGGCGCGCAGGATGTACAACTATGACACGATCCTTGCCTCGAAGAAGAACCTGGACCACGTCAATAAAATCCTCAAAGCAAAGAAACTGCAGAGACAGTCCCGCACTGGCAACAACTTTGTGAAGAGAAGACCTGGGAGGCCTAGAAAATACCCGCCGGAGGCCGTAGTCCCTATGCAACCCACCCAGCTGTCTAACGGGGCAAGGGAGAAGGAAATCTCCTGCGCCAGGCCAGACACGGTCACGGATGTCATCGAGTCAGTGGTGCAGAGTGTCAGTATCTTAGCTGAGCACAGCCAAGGCTGGAAGAGGAAGCAGGCCGCAATGGAGAAACAAGTCAAGAAGCGTCAGAAATGTCCGTCTGAAGAGGATCGGGAGAGCAGCATCAGGTAGTTTTATGTCCAGATGCCAATATAGCATCTCCTATGTATATTCCTGCTTTCCAAGAGACCGTACGTAGCCAAAAATCACCAAATTGCGTTGATACGCATTTTAATTTGATCCAAATTTCTCTGAACCTAATCGGAATATTATATAAAGCTGTCGCTGTTCAATCACCAGACTTGCTCCCGGATTGATGCCGCCAGCCATATTCTAGCTCGGGGGTCCGCAACCTTGGCCTTCCAGTTGTTGTGGAGCTATATTTCCCTGAGACAGCCTAATGAGTAGCTGAGCATCATGGGAGATGTAGTCCCAAAACATCTGGAGGGCCAAGTTCGCCGATTTCCCCCAGACTCTTTCTGCCAGCATAATCCTCTTACTATTATTATTCTTTATTTATATAGCGCCAGCATATTCCACAACGCTGCCCAATGGGCACGATAAAGACAGGGTTACAATACATTGAAGTACATATAAACAAAAGCGGGTATTGTCTCCCAATAAAATATGCATATTTGATTCCAAAACACTCAAAGGCAATATTCTATTGCAGTCACATCAAGGTATCTTTATGGGCTGCTCCCTTTTGTGGTAGGTCCAATGATTTTCTTTGGAATCCAAGTTTGGGCAGCTTCTGAGTTCCCAATATTTAGGGTGCAATGGACCTCAGGGAGAAGAATACAAATGATGGTGCAGAGGCAGCCAGCAGATAAATCCTAAATAACAATTTATTGCACTTACATAAATTAAGAAACAATGGAGCATATCACAAGAGGTACACCTGATTACAAAAATATGCACAGATGGCCCCATCTTACATCAAAAACACTACACATAGTTTCACAGATCTGGAAAAAATTAAATAGAAACCCACATATTGATGGCCCACATATGATGTATCTTCATTATATACAGTTATTAATCACAAATTTGGTTTGGAAGCGGTGAGATTCTTTTTTAGAAGAGGACGACCAAGTGAATAAGATCTATATCATAAATTTTCAACACCGCTACTTCAGGTTTGGGAACCAGTATTTTGTGCAGTTCACCAGGACCGCCATGGGCACCAAGTTCGCCCCCAGCTATGCCAACATATACATGCGATACTGGGAATCTCAATTTGTAACCCAGTCGGTTGGCAGGGGGGCTGGCTTGGTTCTCTGGCAGAGATACATGGATGATATTTTGGTTGTTTGGGAAGGCGCACAAGACTCACTTGCAGATTTCACTAACTACATTAATAACAATGATTTTTTTTTTCTTCTAAAATTCAATCCAACTTCTAATAAAAGTGAAATAGACTTTTTAAACATCACCATTAAGACGGATGATTTAAAAATTTTGGGAGTGTTTTGGAATCGAATACGCATATTTTATATGAGACCATACCCTATGTTGTTTATATGTACTTTGTTGTATAACTCTCCCATTGTTTGTTTACACCATCACTGCAATACATTGAGACTGAACAACGCTTTGGCAAACCAGTACAGGAGGAAACTAGGGCCCTATTTCCGTTGGAATTTACAATTTAGAAGCGTTGTGGGTGGAAACAGGAGGAGAGGGCTGCAAGGTTGAGAGGAGAGGGCTGCAAGGTTGAGAGGGGAGGGCTGCAAGGTTGAGAGGGGAGGGCTGCAAGGTTGAGAGGGGAGGGCTGCAAGGTTGAGAGGGGAGGGCTGCAAGGTTGAGAGGGGAGGGCTGCAAGGTTGAGAGGGGAGGGCTGCAAGGTTGAGAGGGGGGGCTGCAAGGTTGAGAGGGGAGGGCTGCAAGGTTGAGAGGGGAGGGCTGCAAGGTTGAGAGGGGAGGGCTGCAAGGTTGAGAGGGGAGGGCTGCCAGGTTGAGAGGGGAGGGCTGCCAGGTTGAGAGGGGAGGGCTGCCAGGTTGAGAGGGGAGGGCTGCCAGGTTGAGAGGGATGGACTCGGTACTTCTTTATTTCAATACATATTACATTCAGCTCACAGACTATAATAATCTCCATTATTATCCCAACCATATTTACCCCCAGTTTAACTCCTTACAGACCTCGTCTTTTTATCCATGCGTGCACGAAGCACAACAATTTTGCCATCTCTTTTTTTCTATGTTCACCCGTGATTTTGCTCTTCATTATTAGTGCACCTCCACATATTATTTACCATTCTGACAGATACAGCTTTTTTTTTAAATTACGGTCGAGATATATATATATTATCTTGAAAATATTAATGAAAATGGTTTGTTTGGAAAAAGAAAAAAATGTTCAATAAGAATTCTTTGGACACAGTGAAATTCAAAACAATAGCGTATAACAGATCCAGAGATTTGCTGTGACTGTGGGAATAACCTCGCACACCGTGAATGTCACTTTATCACTTTTATATTTAAAAATTTCAATAGAGGTGTAATTCATGTGTTAATCCTGAAATTTCACATATCCCGATCTGCTGTCTTGATACGATGTAACTGGAAGGAGATCAAGGTAATATAGTTTCTCTGCATCCTTCCATCCGCTGCATGAACGAGATCTTATGTACAGTTGTGTTCAAAATTATTCAACCCCCACTGAAATTGAGTGTTTTGGCCAGTTTGACATTGATTTTGATCATTCAGTCATCTTGCTTACAATTAAATCAAAGAGGCACGTGTAGGTCAGACAAATATAACATAACATTTATAATGAAATAACCACAAATGTCTTTTCTGTGCTCACATCATTATCAGTTTTATTCAACCCCCAAGTGACATTCAATCTTAGTACTTAGTACAACATCCTTTTACAGTTATAACAGCTTTTAAACGTGAAGCATAGCTTGACACAAGTGTCTTGCAGCGATCTACGGTATCTTCGCCCATTCGTCATGGGCAAAAGCCTCCAGTTCAGTCACATTCTTAGGCTTGCGCACTGCAACTGCTTTCTTTAAGTCCCACCAGAGGTTCTCAATCGGATTTAAGTCAGGTGACTGCGATGGCCACTCCAAAATGTTCCAGCCTTTAATCTGCAACCATGCTCTAGTGGACTTGGAGGTATGCTTGGGATCATTGTCCTGTTGAAAGGTCCAACGTCTCCCAAGCCTCAGGTTTGTGACGGACTGCATCACATTGTCATCCAATATCTCCTGGTACTGAAGAGAATTCATGGTACCTTGCACACGCTGAAGCTTCCCTGTACCTGCAGAAGCAAAACAGCCCCAAAGCATGATTGACCCCCCGCCATGCTTCACAGTAGGCAAGGTGTTCTTTTCTTCATAGGCCTTGTTCTTCCTCCTCCAAACATAGCGTTGATCCATGGACCCAAACAGTTCTAATTTTGTTTAATCAGTCCACAGAACACTATCCCAAAACTTCTGTGGTTTGTCCACATGACTTTTGGCATACTGCAGTCGACTCTTCTTATTCTTTGGAGACAGCAAGGGGGTGCGCCTGGGAGTTCTGGCATGGAGGCCTTCATTACGCAGTGTGCGCCGTATTGTCTGAGCTGAAACTTCAGTACCCACATCTGACAAATCTTTTCTCAGTTCCTCAGCAGTCACACGGGGACTTTTCTCCACTCTACACTTCAGGTAGCGCACAGCAGTCGAAGTCAGCATCTTCTTTCTGCCACGACCAGGTAGCGTTTCAACAGTGCCCTTTGCCTTGAATTTGCAAATGATGCTTCCTATGGTCTCTCTTGGTATGTTTAACATCTTTGCAATCTTCTTATAGCCATTGCCCTTCCTGTGAAGAGTAATCACCTCTTCTCTTGTCTTCCTGGACCATTCTCTTGACTTCACCATGTTTGTAACCACACCAGTAAATGTCTAGAAGGAGCTGAGTATCACAGTCATTTTAAAGCTGCCTAATTGGTGCTTATTATGCTTTATTGCTGCTCCGTGACATCCACAGGTGTTTTCAATACCTGATTGAAAACACTTGAATGAACCTCTTCTTCAGAGTGGTAGTCTTTAAGGGGTTGAATAATTGTGTCAATGAAGAATTCACAAAAGAAACATTTACTACTGTATTACAAAACCAATTGATGTCATTTTAGTTGCATATGGTTCTTTAAAAAGTCCTTGTAGGATTTCATTCTGAATACAATTACAAATGTACACTAAATTCCCTAAAACCCTTTACAGCATTGGGGGTTGAATAATTTTGAACACAACTGTAGCTCCTGCAGTTAAAGTCGATGGAGGCCTATGGACCTGAGGCGCGTTCAGCTCCTCAGCCGCTGCAAGTGCTAGGTTAGCAACTTGGCACTGAACGCTGTGCTGCAGCTCAGCGCTCAGCACTGCTAACTTAGCACTTGCAGCCAAGTCGAGAGGTTCCTGCAGAGTAGCTGAGTGTGACAGTGTGACAAAGATGGCCGCCTCCAAGTAGCAAATAATCCAATAATAATAATAGTAGCACTGAGCGCACTAACTGCGTTCAGCGAGGTGCCACACGGGCGTCAGCGTGGAAAGGAATGTCCACTCTCACGGATGTCCCTTCTGCTCTCAAGTGCGCTCGTGTGACCGCAGCCTAAAGGAATATGGCCCAAAGAATATACACCATGGCTTCCGTAAAGACATACGTTACGTGAGGTCTCCGAGGCTCGAGCCAACATGGCATCAGACATGACGTTTCATGTTGAATAGGAAAGGGTCCACAGGTAAACGTCCTAGCAGGCGTGCTGGAGAATAAAGGTTACGTGTTTTAGGCAGGTTATGGTATGGGTACTAGACTCACTGCAAAGCAGCCTCCCTCCCTGACGTGGGTACTCGACTCACTGCAAAGCAGCCTCCCTCCCTGACGTGGGTACTCGACTCACTGCAAAGCAGCCTCCCTCCCTGACGTGGGTACTCGACTCACTGCAAAGCAGCCTCCCTCCCTGACGTGGGTACTAGACTCACTGCAAAGCAGCCTCCCTCCCTGACGTGGGTACAAGGGCCATTAGCCAGGTGATTGTTCCTGTCTTCTGCCTTTTTTTAATATCTTTTTTTTTTCTTTCTCTATACAGCCTTTGTGATTTCCCCGTGGCTGCGGCCCGTGAGGTCAGCAGGACCAGCGACGAATGTTCCCGTTCTCTCCTGCACCACATGTCATCTCTCGTACCACGCGAGAAGAAAGTCATTCGGCCTCCGAAGAAGAAGTTCCAGAAAGCCGGCTTGTTTTCTGACGTCTTCAAAACAACAGAGTGAGCGGGAGTGCAGCCTGCAGCATTATTACGATTTCACGCCAGCTCATGTAACCGATAGAATAGATCTAACACTGACGTCCCCTATGTGTATCAGCAGTATTTTTATGTGATGGCACCACTGGCGGGGGGGGGGGTGTCAGTCTCTGCCCACCAGATTGGCAGTGTAACCCGCCGTCTGCTTGCGCAGCTTCGTCTTTTACTCTGCATATTTACATACTTGGTTGATTTGGTCCCTAAAAAACATTTGTGGCTTCAGAAATACACCACGTGATGAAATGAATCTGGATATCTACATATAAAGGTGCAGCGTGACCCACGTGAGCGCCCTGCTCAGGCTTGGCTTGTGCAGCGGTCTTGTTTTGATCAGTACATGTTTTGCCCTCGGGCTACTTACTGGTTATACGGCTTCCCTTTGGAAGTCTCTGTGCCTTGCATATACTCACCTGTGATAGATACGGCTATAAAAGCTATAAGAGATGCTGCCATTACACCTACGGGACACGTGCAATACTCTCACATGGTCCAATATGTCATTTTTATATGGTGGTAGAGAGTCTGGCGCTACTGAGCTAAAGGTGCAATGCTAATAAGAAGGTAGGCCTGGAAAACTTTAGCAAGAAATATATATATATATATATCAATACGCCATGCACTCTTGCTGTATCAGGATCAAATTGCCCAGCGCATGCATGTATGTCCTGAGGAGAGCCATGGAACGGGGCTGAAACATTGACTCTAATGAACAATAAAAAGTTCATTCAGCAGTCCCGAAGTGCCGCTATCATTGTGAGGATTTATCTATATATATCTGCTCTGAGAGACACATTCTGGGGTTCTTAAATAAAAATAAAACACTTTATTATGTCCCTATAAAGTCTGACATTTCATCTCTCACTGACTCTTTATAAAGGCTCGGTAAGAGACGAAACGTCGGACTAGATGTAAGCTTTTATAGGGACATAATAAAGGTTTTTTTATTTTTAAGAACCCCAGAATGTGTGTCTCTTTGCAGATATATGGAATAATGTTTTTTTTAACCCATATAACGTCACATAATATTCAGAATTCTGGTTGGGGTTTGGTTTCCTTTTTTTCTTTGGTGTTTTCTTCGGACTTCACAGATTTTTTTTTTTTTTTTCCCCCTCCCTTTTGAAGTCATGATCTTTTCACTGTTTTCTTATGGGCCTGAGATCCCTCAATGGTTTTCTTTTTTACCTTTTTTTCTTTCCCCAATCTGACCATGCCATTTCGTGATTTACAGCATCTAACACCCCCACCCATGTGCCTGATTAATGACGCTTTACTCGTGATATATATATTATTTTACATCCATGTATATTTATGTGTACATACATACATACATGACATTAGTATCACAAAATCCTGTTTTGGGGTGTTGTCTTTTTAGTGTCCCACCACCACATCCTGTCTCGTGGAGCAGCTCTCGTTATTTTCTCACATGCGGCTTTATGTCACCACTAAAGCAGCCTGTGTTTACATTCAGGTGGTTTTGGACTCCTACTCTCATTCTCCTAATCCTTGCAGCCCACGGGTCTTAATAACATATTGGTAAAAAATAATGTGAACCTCCCAGCCATCTCTTGTTAATCTGGTATGCTTTCCTGATCAGAGCATCAAAAAGTGTATGTCCCCCACGTCTGTCCCCCCAGGGGCCACGGTTGGCTTTCTTCTACAAAGGATGAGTTAAGTTATTTCAGCGCGATGGCCGCTGAGAGACACGTACATTCCTCTAGGAATAAATTGAGGAGTGAGCGCAGGCGCTAGACAGAGGTGAAATCGGGGTTTATTGATGCAATCCTCCTTTTGTATGGTACAGGAGCGACTGCACACATCTTGCATATTTTCGGATACTTTCTTCACCATATCATGTCACATTGTTATCACAATCTATTGTTCCAATAGATCAGATTACCTTTTCATTCAAACACTGCCCCAGACTCACGACTCCTCGAACAGATAAGTTAGACAAATAGAATAGCCCTCTTGCATAATCACACAGTACTCAAACCTATTTACATTCTACACAAAGGAAAGGTCTGCACCTTCAAAACACATCTCTAAGTGCACATTTATATAAAGTAATAAAAGTATGTTTTATACTAAAACCAAGCAATTTACAATCCATTTAAAGCCACACCACGCAATGTAAATGAACATAAAGTCTTTCCCAAAGCAAATGTCTGTCTTTTGGGGTTTTTGCCAGGAAAATAAAAGTCTGGGTTTGAAGCGGGGAGCACTATGTCAGTTCCAACGGTCTTTATCCCTCGGTGTCCATAGCTGGTGACTGTGAAGGACGCTCAGGGCTTGGTTTCCAAACCATGCGGATAATAATCTATATAAACTGGGATCTGCTTTACTTTACTATTCATAAACTCCATTCTGCAATGCACCATTTACCTGTAGCTTTTTTTTGTGTGCGCGTGTGTCTGTGTATAAAGTTTTTTTTTTATTAATGATTATTACTTTTTATTTTTTTTTGCATTTATGTTGTGGACAGGGTTCGGCTTGCTGGAGTTCACTTAAATATTTTTCTCTTCCCGTCTTTAGCCCCAAATGTCGCATTTTGCAGCTTAAAAGGGAGAAGCTGGAATATATCCCTCGGGAGCATGAATATGGGTTACTGCCAGCCCCAATCCATATCGGTGAGTATGTTTAATCTGTTTAAGAATGCTCCCCATCCGTGCTGATCTGCGATGTCAATGCTTCCATTCCTTTTCTGGGGAATTCCCGTAATCCCTTTCCAGCCTGGACTCCCCAATCCTTTGCACATATTTGATACAGCACCCGAAACCTTCTGTTTAGCTTCAGGATGCTCCGACACCTTCTGGTCTAGCGAGTGAGCCCCTTCATGCTTTCCAGCCTGGCTAAGCCACCTAGTTAGGGGGGGGTCACCTGCAATTCCTAGTTGCCTTGCTTGCTATATGTTCCCCATCTCTCCTGGCCTTGCTGGGTGACACCACCGCTATGTTGTTTCAGGCCTTGCTGGGTGACACCTCCGCTACGTTGTTTCGGGCCTTGCTGGGTGACACCTCCGCTACGTTGTTTCGGGTCTTGCTGGGTGACACCTCCGCTATGTTGTTTCGGGCCTTGCTGGGTGACACCTCCGCTATGTTGTATCGGGTCTTTCAAGGTGACCTCTCCGCTATGTTGTTTCGGGTTTTGCAGGGTGACACCTCCGCTATGTTGTTTCGGGCCTTGCTGGGTGACACCTCCGCTATGTTGTTTCGGGCCTTGCTGGGTGACACCTCCGCTATGTTGTATCGGGTCTTTCAAGGTGACCTCTCCGCTATGTTGTTTCGGGTTTTGCAGGGTGACACCTCCGCTATGTTGTTTCGGGCCTTGCTGGGTGACACCTCCGCTATGTTGTTTCGGGCCTTGCTGGGTGACACCTCCGCTATGTTGTTTCGGGCCTTGCTGGGTGACACCTCCGCTATGTTGTTTCGGGCCTTGCTTGGTGACACCTCCGCTATGTTGTTTCGGGCCTTGCTTGTGACACCTCCGCTATGTTGTTTCGGGCCTTGCTGGGTGACACCTCCGCTATGTTGTTTCGGGCCTTGCTGGGTGACACCTCCGCTATGTTGTTTCGGGCCTTGCTGGGTGACACCTCCGCTATGTTGTTTCGGGCCTTGCTTGGTGACACCTCCGCTATGTTGTTTCGGGCCTTGCTGGGTGACGCCTCCGCTACGTTGTTTCGGGCCTTGCTTGGTGACACCTCCGCTATGTTGTTTCGGGCCTTGCTGGGTGACCCCTCCGCTATGTTGTTTCGGGCCTTGCTGGGTGACACCTCCGCTACGTTGTTTCGGGCCTTGCTGGGTGACACCTCCGCTACGTTGTTTCGGGCCTTGCTGGGTGACACCTCCGCTACGTTTGTTTAAGTCTAGCTAGTGAGGTGGCACATCATTTCCCTTACAAATGTAACAAATGTAAAGCCAGTCACTGCTACTGTTTTCTGTTCCGAACAACGCCTCTCGAAATAACTGAGAGGGTTTTTACTCCTCTGGATCGCCGCCACGTCTCGTGAAAGAGGCTTTTGTTTTGCATAGTGAGGTCATCACGGAGAGAGAGCTAATTCCCAGCAGATTGAGCCGTTTCCTGGAGCTTGTCAAGAAATGAAAGTTACAAAATGAAGACAAACTTTAAAAGAAAAAAAAAAGGAGGGGGAGGAATAAAATATAATATTTTTCTTTACGCTGAAAGCCGACACGCTGAGTTTGTGTTCCCAAATAGGGAGACGCGGCTTCTTTCGAAGAGCAGATCAAGTCCTGCGATGTCTAGGGCAGCTATGTGGCCGCCAAGCTTTCATCGAGGAGTCCCCAGCCATAAACAAGCGGGGAGCTTAGAGGTTGAGAGACCCATGGCTTACGTTGAGGGTTTTACATGTCGGAGAGGTTCCAGCGTTCTTTATTCTACATTTCATAGCACGTCTACGTCTATGTTAAGTGTTCTGTATAGGTTTCAATGATCATATATGGTGGGCACTAGGGTTGCCAGGTCGGCCACGTTTTCCTGGACACACACAGTTTATTCATGCTGATGGGCAGTGCATGAAAAATGCCACCCTGCAGCATGTAGAATCCATATGCTGCAGGTGAGAAATCAACTAGGAATCCCAGGTTACCTTATTTCCTTCCAGCAGCATATGAATTATACATGTTGCAGGGCAGCGCTTTTCTCTGTGCGCCCCTCAGCATGAAATAGTAATATGTGACCAAGAAAACATGGCCGACCCTAGTGGGCGCGCTGATGGTTAGATCCTTGGTGAAAGAGCATTGCAATGTGAGAGCAGGAACGAAGTCGAGAAAGGACGGCGTTCGTAGGAGATGTACGCGGTCATACCGGTGTGAAGCAGATCATTTGGGGCCAAGAAAGGGATCCCGCCATGGAAATGTATGGAAGACGTTTGTGAATGGGATGAAGGAATGCGCGCGACGTCCTCAGGGAGGTGAGGGAGGTCTGGTACCGGGAAAGGCTGGTATGAGTGAGGAGGGACAGAGAGGTGCAAGGTTACTGATTGTTTACGAGACAGACTGTCGGGAAATTGTGTATTTTGGTGGATCAAAGGCTAGAGGTGTTTTGGTTAACATTTCAGGGTTACATCCACCAGCGGGAACATTAAGCGAATCCGCCCCCTTCCCCGAACAGGACAGGCTTGCAGACCCTGAGGAGTTTTGTCTGTATTTCTGAGTGCACTATAGTTGTTTTTTCTATATCGTAGCGGGCTCTTTAAATGTTTTCTATATTTCTGAGGACTGGAATTGCAAGTCTTTATAAAGCGCCAACAAGTTCCGTAGCGCTGTACAGTGGGAGAGACAGAATCACAAATCTACACACGCTGAACAGTAGGAGAGAGGACCCTATTCTTCCTGGTGCTCGAAATAAGAGGCCTTCGCGTCAGATCTGTATATGTAGTTGGTCGAACTGAAAGCTTTATTTCATTCCCCTTAAACACACCACTAGGACACCACAACCCCCTCCCCTTAGGACCTCCATCACCATCCTTGTGGTACATCTGTCAGGCACAGCACATCTGGGGCCTGATTCTTAGTGGTTTGCAATTTTCCATTCGCAGCTCACCATGAAAGGGCCGTGTTAGTGTCTCGAGTTGGAATATTTGTGAGCTGCGTTCAAATACCGGCACCAACGCTGCTGGTGTCTGCTCCTGTAGTCCATAGGACTCCATGGAGCTCAGCGTCTGCGTGGTGGTACAGGTGACGCTGAAGGACACTGGGAACTATTTGTTCCTGTGGTTCTGCTGCTTGCGGCAGAGTACGAGGCAGATCACGCTGAACTCTGCACCGTGGGGTAAGTAAGGGTCTTTAATGCATTTAATTTGACGTGTTACGTGATTTAACGCCAGGCTGTAAAGAGCTGCCATTCTTTCAGGAAAACTGACTTGCGCCAAGAACGGAGGGGGATACATCGGAATAGCTCGCTGTTCTTGCTTGCAGCCAATGTTAACATCTCCGTTTCAAAGTATACAAAGCGCAGGAGCTGTCAACATGCAGTGAGCAGCCGCAACGTCCAAGCCGGCTGCAAAGCTTGCGACTTGGTCTGTATAGTGGCTCGAGACGGCTGAATGGCTGGGTGGGAATCGGGGCCCTTGGGTTCCTTCTGCATGTGACTGGTCATGACAGCAAGGTCACTGGTAAGACTGCCCGGGTTCGAGATCTTCCAAGTCATCGGCATTTGTCTTGGGAGGGGGAGAGAGGTCACCCATTGAGATCCATTCCTTTTGGCAAGTAGATGGTGGGCTTTCTTTGCCGTACCAGTTGTCGGCATTTAGAGTCTCAGGCCTCCTACCCTAACAATGGGCTACGGAGAGCTAGATGATGGCTTTGGAGATGGACGATGAGGAAGCGATGTGTTTTGTTGCCCTCTTGGGTTCCTTTCACAGTTGGAATATCCGTGTGAACGTTTTCCTCTGTTTATGCCGAACAAACACTTTTCCCCCATTTATTAATGAGTTATATAAGTCAGTCGGGGGGGTGTTACGAGACTCGCGTTTGGTTATTGCTGCACAGGGATGTCATGCGTTGTATAAGCAGCCAGGCATGCTTTGCTTTCATCGCTCCGGCCAGCTCCTGCCGGTTTATTAAGTCACGTTTAAGTGTTTTTTTGTTTATTTACGCTTTTTAACCACTCGTCTACCTCCTTTGCGTTTCAGGGAAATATCTGAGACAGAAACGGAGCGATTTCCAGCTTCCCTACGATATCCTGTGGCAGTGGAAACACAACCAGGTAAGACGAGGGTCCTCTTCACCAGCATTTTAGGTACAGAGCAGATTCTGCGATTTCACTGACCGAATCAATATACAGCACTGTACCGTGATATTATGTGGGGAAATGTATCTGGTGTTTAAAAGCAGGCAGTCCAGATGTACACCAGGGCTCAGCAAACTTGGCCCTTCACCAGATATCTCCCGTGAAGCTCTGCGCCCGCCCATGACTGGCTGAGCATCATGGAAGACGTAGTTCCAGGACATCTGGAGGGCCATGATTGCTGACCCTTGATGGACACATTCATGTCACGCAAACACAGCAGAAACTACCTTAAATCAATGCCAGTATATTTGTTAATATGAACCGTTCCGGGTATTTATAAAGCACTAACAGGTTCCGTAGCGCTGTACAATGGGTGAGACAGAATAACGAATATACATACACCTTTCACACATAGGCCCCTATTACATTCCTCGCGCATTTGGTTTTGCGTGTGCAAATGTGCATTTGCGCGAGGGGCAAAACCCTTTGTGCTGAACGTCGTATTACAACGTTCGTGAGAACAATGCTCGTTATCGTTTAACGCGGATGGACCTGCGCGAGCGCGATGAACTGTGCGCGTCCTATACTTAACATTGTGAGCGCAATTTCGTTCGTGCGCTGGTACGCGGATGATTTTTCAATCGTTGCGCATCTTTTTACGAACGACGTTTGCGCGCATAATTTTAACGTCTTTGAAAAGCTGGTGGTAACTGCAAATCGGAACGTTCTGGCTGAAACGAAAAACACCAGCACGAAAAAAACAATACAGCACAGTATAGTTACACATTCTACACATACCCAAACAATAAAATTGTGAATTCGTGCGTGTTTTTATTATTGCTGCAGCATGTATACTCAGATTTACTTTGACAGGCGCAAAAACTTAAGTGAGTCAATTAAGGTGAATTGACGTCAATTAAGGTTCTTAATTCTGATTGGCTGAATCCGGGGAAAAAAACAGTCCGTACACTGATTTACGTGCGCTACGTTACTGCGCGCGTATTACTCTTCGTTTTGCGCGTCGTTTTTACCAATGTTATTTTTGGATGGATGAGAAAATGCTTTCGGATCGGAATACCACCGTTAATTTTCGCACGATAACGCCGGACGGTGCACACAAAAAAATTTGTGCTGCGCGAACAAAATTATGCGAAGAATGTAATAGGGGCCTCAGATTGTAAGCTCTTGAGCTACTGTTCGAAGATGTATGTATTCCTGATTGTAAAGGTTATCAACCAAAACATCATATTCAGAATTCCTGCAAAATGTTCGGGGGGGGGGGATGGGTAGCACTGCTATCGTAGGAGCCTCCACTCACATTACTCTGAGCGTGAATCGCTCCAGCTCGACAGAAAGACACACGGGCCAGTAATTTGAGTTTTCTCTTCATTTGTGCTCCTCTCCGTGCCCTTCCCCACCTTTCCCCTTGTTGTAGACAGTTGGGGGTGTATTCACTAAACACGGAGATGCTGCCAGCTGCCACAGCTCTGCGGCAATGGCATGATGGCGTAAGGAAGCTTTGTTTGATTCAGATGTTTCGGCAAGGGGTTATCCATAAGCGTTTACCCAAGCCGAGGCCAACAAGTGCGAGTCGGCGATTACGGCAGAGCCGGCAGCTTTGTATTTTGTGAAACAGACCCCCTGACGGCGGTATTCACCAAGCGGTGAATTGCTGGAGAATCGCAAATGTAGGCTACAGTCGCTGATGTTCAACATCTTTTCCAGCTCCCCTGTTGTTGCCGAAAATGTTTCGACCTAAAGCGTGCAGTTCTTGGCGTGCTGAGTGCACCCCTTCTAGTGTTGTGCTTGTGAAAGCCGCCTCACTCTGCCTTCCCATCTCCCGTGCCTCGCCTACGCTTCGTTATCCTATTCCCCCTCCTGCCGCCCCAGCCGTCGGATCGCTTTCCCTTCCAGTGAAAAATAATCTGATGGTGGGATCAGGTAACACCCTAACTAATCTAGGTTTAGGATTTCTTGTTTTCACACACAGATCCACCCTCTCCCACCGTCCGTGCACCAAACCCTCTGCCAGAATCCCCCCTCTCTCTAAACGCCGCCTGGTCAACGCGTTCCTGGCCTCCGCAGTAAGAGTCTCTGCGCTCTCCCGTGACGTGAGCCGGCGACTCTTATTCTGACAGGCAGGCCGCTAGCGCACAATCCTTTTTTAGTCCGGGTCTCGGGAGAGTTGAGATGCACCGCCAGCAGCGGCGGCAGCCTCAGCGCTGCTCGCGTTTTTCTTGGCCGCTCACCAAGAGAATGGAATTTCTATTTCACTTAAACGCCGAACATCTGAGAGCGTTTTAACAGTCGACTTCTTTCAGCGCTCGTGAAGGTGGCCAAATATAGATCGCACGTTAATCTCGGCGGGAACAGAGAGCCGGGGCTTTTTCTCCGTGCAGTCTCACGATTCTTATGGTACCTGTGTGCCGGCGGGACCACCTCGTATTACCAGCTAAAAACCCCAAATATCCTGATATTATACACCATTAAAGCCTGGAAATTACGCAGAGCGTCTGGCAGGCTCACAGACAGAAACAATAAATGGCCTCAAGGCTAGTATTCCCTGTGCTTCCCCTCCTTGGCGTAGTTTGCCTTTTTAATAGTTGGGTCTTATGACCGACATTCCCAGTGCTTCCTCAAACCTCCAAATAATCCGCCCTTCGCACATTATGCCCTTTTATTCGATTGGCTTTACGTCTTATGATTTATATTCCCCGTGTCCTCTTAGCCTTCAAAAAAAATTACAAAAGTGCCATTTTATTATTATCCTTTGTTTATATGGTGCCACATATTGCGCAGCGCTTTACTCGATCAGTGTGCAAGGAGTGGATACATTGTAACACCACACATGGATGACATTACGTGATTCAGGGGATCCTGTTCCCAAGGGAATTTACAATCTATGAGTGTACAAGTATTTTGTGAGGTAGGCGCATCCATATCGTTAGGTGTCTTGCCCAAGGACACTCGCTGGTGGCGTCTTCTGAGTGGGATCGAGTCGTCTTTCCAGGATTGTAGATCAGCGACCTGGTGGTTAGGTTGAACCCACTTCTCGTAAAGTCGAGACTTGCTTCTCCAATCATTGGAGGGATGTGCAGAACGGGATTTGACTTGCTTCTCCACGGTCGAAGGGTAGAGTCGTTACCACTGGACTCCGCAGCCAATATTGTGTGGTGGCGAGTGCGTACCGTTAGGTGTCTCGCCCAAGGACACTTACTGGAAGGTGCTATGGCCAGGATTCCAACCTGTGTCTCCACGGTTATAGAGCAGTGATGTTACCTCTACTCCATCCAGCCGGTACAGATGGACTTTATTCCTTTTCTTCGTTAGGCTCAACCTGGGAAAATGAAAACTAAAATAAATTCATGCTGAGTGCTTTCTCCTATTTAAAGGGACACTATACATGTTCTGACCACATTAGGGATTTAAAGTGGCCAGGATGTCTGTGCCCCTTCCCCTCCTCCAGCTCCAATCTCTGGTATAATCCTTGGGTGAAATGGAGGACTTTCCTCTGCCCACACCAGCGTCACCATGCAGCCGGGATTTAGAATTTCCTGAATGCCAGTCTCTAGTGACATCACCACGCAGAGCGTGCTGACCTCACCCTCTCAGAGACCACCCGTGTTGGTGAGTGTCGTGAGACAGGCAGTTGATGGATCAGTTCTGTGCATCCACACACAGCTCCGATCCATCGTTCTGTGCCGGTGCTATGGAACGTTTGTACGTAAAGTGTGCAATTTTACGGCTCCTACGCTAGGAGTGCTAACAGCGAGGTAAAGGTCCAGGGACTTCAGCATTTGGAAGCCCCTGAGCTGACAGAGACTAGCAGAGAGGGAGAAAAGGTGAGGTTTTTTTTTCTTCTCCTAAACAAAATACAAAACAGATGCTGTCGGCAGCAAATGCCCAATTATTATTTAAGGACAAAAAGGTTTTTTTTTTTTATTTTATTTTTTTTATAGCACGCTCAGCATTCACCTCTCATAGTTTGTGGCCTCTTCTATTTTTGCCGCACGTGTATTTGTGCATTTGCCATAATTTCACTGTTCTGCAAACATTTATAGCCGTTTCTTCTTCATGACTACATTAGCAGCGCGGCAGAAAACCTCTTGATTGGGGGGACGTGCAATTTATATCTGATTTAAGCGTCTCCAGTCATTTTAATCTGCCATGTTTATTTTTCCTTTTTTCTTCTGTTTTGTTTCTTTAGTTTTATCTTGTTATTCTAATAATTTGTTTAATATTTGTTTAGATTTTTCTTGTCCTGATCCTGTGTTTTCTATAACATTTGTTTATTTTTAGATTTTTCTCGTCCTGATCCTGTGTTTTCTATAACATTTGTTTATTTTTACATTTTTCTCGTCCTGATCCTGTGTTTTCTATAGGATTTTTTTTATTTTCACATTTTTATTATACTTTTTTCTATGTTTTATAGATGTATCTTTTTTATTACAAGATGTTTTGCATTGTACGCTTTTGTCTAATTCAGAGGTTTTTCCTTTTATCTCTGTAGCTGTACAAAAAACCCGATGTCCCCCTCTACAAGAAAATCCGTTCCAGTAAGTAAGAGCTGACTAACATCACTTTATTGTCTAGTGAGATTGTCCCAAATAATATCCACTAGCAATTCTGTTACTGAAATGATTCCTCTGTGCTATTACCACCTCATCGTAACCCCAGTTTTTCTCTGTTCCTTTTGTAATTGATATATAAATCTATATCATACATACACACAGCCTTTTTATCCCGAGGTGACAATAGTGTTCTCTATAGTCTTTGTCCCGCTCCTCCATTATTCTACATTGGACATCTTCCTTTATGAATCTCCTTTTTTCTGCTGGCTCTTTACCACTATTATTTTTATTATTCTTTATTTATAGCGCCAGCATATTCCGCAGCGCTGAACAATGGGCACAATATAGACAGGGTTACAATACCCTGAACAACATTTTGATAAACCAGTACAGGAGGAAACGAGGTTCCTATTACCGTGGGAATTTACAATCTAGAAGGGTTGGGGTGGGAAACAGGAGGGGAGAGGGCTGCAAGGCGAGAGCGATGGGCTGCAAGGCGCAGTGAGGTGTGTCAGTGAGTTGGGTGGTAGATTTGCCTGAATAGGAATCTCAAGGGAGCGTTTGAAGGAAGGGAAACTAGGGGAAAGTCTGTCAGTACGAGGGAGAGCGTTCCAGAGGATGGGGGCTGCGCGTGAGAAATCCTGCAGTCTTCTCATGGGAAGAGGTGATGCGGGGGGAAGCTAAGCGCAGGTCACTGTTTGATCTTAGGGAGCGGGCTGGGGTGTATTTGGTGATTAGTGAGGACAGGTAGTGGGGAGCTGAGTTAGTGAGGGTTTTGTAGGTAAGGATTTTGAGTTTAATCCTGCAGTGGATGAGGAGCCAGTGAACCATATACTAAACCGCTACGATATCCTTTTGTTTCAGTAAAGACTTATCGATTGCCAGTTAGGCTAGGGTCAAACGAACACATTTTTCGCATCGTGCATAAAAAAGTGCGTCCGAACGCCTTGACTTTTTTTTCACGAAATGCGCGAAAACGGTCATACGATGCGCATTTTCGGACGTAATTTATTTTTTTTTTTTACGGATCCAAACCAGGAAACTTTGGGTGTCTGGACGTTATGTTGGCCGGACATGAGCAGCGTCTGACGTCTCCAAATCACACACACACGCCGCTATGCGGACGCAGCGCACTCTGTACTTCCGTACTAGCGGTTCGACGTTCTTGCAAAAATGCGTTAGTTTGCCGCTTGCGTTGCGCGGACCAACTTTTGGCGGCCGTACTTCGTATATTGGCCGTCATTGCCCGTCATTTGCTGCTACTACGGTCGTGATTAAGTGCGCCTAAACGTACGTAAAAAATGCGTTAGTCTGACCCCAGCGTAATATTTTCAGTCTGTGTAAGATCAGTGATGTGTAAAATCGAGTTCTCTTCATTTGCCTTTAAATAAATGGGCACATGCTGCTAACGGCCTCTGCCCAACTATTACTATTATATTTTTCTTTTTGGGTGATTTTATTCACCTTTTGTCCCTTGCTGCGCCTCCTCTTTGACTCTAGGACTCTGAAGCTTTTCTGCGCGGTTTGTGCTCTAATGCAACCTGCGTAGCATAGGAACCGCATATTGCACGCCGCTACGGGTCTAGCGCACCTTACTTTAAGTGACACTGAATTCTTTCTTTCCCAAGATGTTTATGTGGATGTCAAACCCCTTTCTGGATACGAAGCCACCACCTGCAGCTGCAAGAGGCCTGACAACGACGACGATGACAGGGGCTGCGTGGAAGACTGTCTGAACCGGTAACTGCTTGGAGACGTTTATGGAAACGGGTCGTAGCAGACTCTGCGTCAATCACACATCGATCGTGCGAGTAAATAACCTTTTTGGCTCACAGCGTCTTTCTGCTTCCCTTTCATTAGAATGATTTTTGCCGAGTGCTTACCGAACACGTGCCCGTGCGGGGATCAATGCGACAACCAGCGCATTCAGAGGCACGAGTGGGTCCAGTGCTTGGAGCGGTTCCGGGCAGAAGGGAAAGGATGGGGCATCCGCACCAAGGAGGCTCTGAAATCCTCACAGTTCATCATTGAATACCTCGGGGAGGTAGTCAGTGAGCAGGAATTTAGGTAAGGGTTGCATCTTTCATCTTCACCTTGTGTACGATGACTCCCTAGGGGTTACCTCTACCCCGGTACTACACCATAAGTCTGTCACGGTGTTTAAAGAAAGGAAGAAATAAAAAGTCTCCCCCCTGACAGGCCTCTGTGCTATTTGATGTAAAGGAACAGAGCTGTCTTGCTGGTCCCAGGGGAGGCCTTTGCTTTTTCCTTTGCAGTCTTACTCGCCGCGATGAGTCAGAGCGACGGGATATGATATGACACATCTTCCCATCACTCTGACTCTTCTTGACTGCGGGGCTGCAGGGAAAACCGATCGCTGCTGATGTAGAGTCAGTCCATTCACACCGGGTCCCAGGGGGATCGTTCTATTCCTCCAGCGCCAAAAAGACAGGCAGTACAAAAAGTATTTGGGCTAATGCACTCACTCATAATAGGCTTCAGGGCTTTTAGAAAGACAAATTATTGTTTAGGGTGGATCCCCTTGGAGGCAGAAGGGAAAACACTGTATCCAGTTTGACTCCCAAGAAACATTGCCAAAAGGGTAATATCAGCCTGTTTATAATCCAGAAAGAAAAATAGGAGAAACAGGCACTCCTTTTATATATACCGTATATATAATGTGTTACGGGTAAAGCCCAAAGTGTGGTTAATCCTAGGATTACCCGGGTAATCCTGACATTACCCAAAACCGCTGGGTAACGCTGCAAAAAAATGAAAATTTCGGACTTTACCTGGGTAATCTCAGGAGTAACCAACTGCCCTTGGGTAACAGTCTGGAAGAGCTGAAAAATTTGCACTTTACCCGGATAATGTGCATGTCTGAAGCTTCACCCGGGTAATCTGAGGACTATCCACCGCTTCAACTGGGTAATCTGCAGAGCATCCAACCCCGCTTGGGTAATAGTGAATTTTGCTATTATCAAGGGATATTATCAACGAAAAAGGCAAAAGACAAACATTAAAATGTATTTAGGATATAATGAATATACAGAGTAACAGGATATGTTTCTTATATGAATGTGACAGAGTTACATGATCTTTATTATGTGTCATATGTGCTCATATATCATTTATAAAACATAATAACCGTCAGGTTACTCTTGATAGACTATCTTTATCAGTTAGTTTTCAGACAATTAATGCACAGAGTAACATGACGGTTATTTAGTGTGGTTTGTGAGTGTGGATACAAATTCATTAAAAGTAACAAACACAATTTTGTTATCGGTCAGATGACAGTTTGCAGCTTTACCCGGGTAATCCTCGGAATTCAGTCACCTGTAACCTGCTGAAAACCCAAGAAAACCGGATTACCCAGAGGCGTTTGGATACTTTGCAGATTACCCGGGTAAAGTCCGAAATTTCATTTCACTTCGGACTTTTGCTAATGAGGCCTGGGTAATGCTAGGATTAACCGCACTGGGACTTTACCCGTTATATATATTGCTAAACTCCTGCACTCACGGACTCTAAACAATTTGTGCAATGCCCATTTCTCAGCTCAATGAAAAAAATGCAAGCTGGAACAAGAGCTAGCACTCTAGAGTATTAATATTATGAGATCTCTATTAACATACCTCGATCTAGAATGCGCATGTAAACATGTAACAGTGACTATATACAGAATGCACCTGTAAACATGTAACACAGTGACTATATACAGAATGCACCTGTAAACATGTAACACAGTGACTATATACAGAATGCGCCTGTAAACATGTAACACAGTGACTATATACAGAATGCACCTGTAAACATGTAACACAGTGACTATATACAGAATGCGCCTGTAAACATGTAACACAGTGACTATATACAGAATGCGCCTGTAAACATGTAACATAGTGACTATATACAGAATGCGCCTGTAAACATGTAACAGTGACCATATACAGAATGCACCTGTAAACATGTAACATAGTGACCATATACAGAATGCACCTGTAAACATGTAACATAGTGACTATATACAGAATGCGCCTGTAAACATGTAACATAGTGACTATATACAGAATGCGCCTGTAAACATGTAACAGTGACCATATACAGAATGCGCCTGTAAACATGTAACACAATGACTATATACAGAATGCGCCTGTAAACATGTAACACAGTGACTATATACAGAATGCGCCTGTAAACATGTAACACAGTGACTATATACAGAATGCACCTGTAAACATGTGTAACAGTGACTATATACAGAATGCACCTGTAAACATGTAACAGTGACCATATACAGAATGCGCCTGTAAACATGTAACACAGTGACTATATACAGAATGCGCCTGTAAACATGTAACAGTGACCATATACAGAATGCACCTGTAAACATGTAACCTAGTGACTATATACAGAATGCACCTGTAAACATGTAACAGTGACCATATACAGAATGCGCCTGTAAACATGTAACCTAGTGACTATATACAGAATGCGCCTGTAAACATGTAACAGTGACCATATACAGAATGCGCCTGTAAACATGTAACACAGTGACTATATACAGAATGCGCCTGTAAACATGTAACAGTGACCATATACAGAATGCACCTGTAAACATGTAACCTAGTGACTATATTACAGAATGCACTGTAAACCTGTAACAGTGACCATATACAGAATGCGCCTGTAAACATGTAACACAGTGACTATATACAGAATGCACCTGTAAACCTGTAACACAGTGACCATATACAGAATGCGCCTGTAAACATGTAACAGTGGACTATATACAGAATGCGCCTGTAAACATGTAACAGTGACCATATACAGAATGCGTTGAAAACATG
Source organism: Leptobrachium leishanense (assembly GCA_009667805.1). Taxonomy (NCBI): domain Eukaryota; kingdom Metazoa; phylum Chordata; class Amphibia; order Anura; family Megophryidae; genus Leptobrachium; species Leptobrachium leishanense. The sequence goes on from CM019075.1 coordinate 19,286,684, forward strand.
TAACACAGTGACTATATACAGAATGCGTCTGTAAACATGTAACACAGTGACTATATACAGAATGCACCTGTAACATGTAACACAGTGACTATATACAGAATGCACCTGTAAACATGTGTAACAGTGACTATATACAGAATGCACCTGTAAACATGTAACAGTGACCATATACAGAATGCGCCTGTAAACATGTAACACAGTGACTATATACAGAATGCGCCTGTAAACATGTAACCTAGTGACTATATACAGAATGCACCTGTAAACATGTAACAGTGACCATATACAGAATGCGCCTGTAAACATGTAACCTAGTGACTATATACAGAATGCGCCTGTAAACATGTAACAGTGACCATATACAGAATGCGCCTGTAAACATGTAACACAGTGACTATATACAGAATGCGCCTGTAAACATGTAACAGTGACCATATACAGAATGCGCCTGTAAACATGTAACACAGTGACTATATACAGAATGCGCCTGTAAACATGTAACAGTGACCATATACAGAATGCACCTGTAAACATGTAACCTAGTGACTATATACAGAATGCACCTGTAAACCTGTAACAGTGACCATATACAGAATGCGCCTGTAAACATGTAACACAGTGACTATATACAGAATGCACCTGTAAACCTGTAACACAGTGACTATATACAGAATGCGCCTGTAAACATGTAACAGTGACCATATACAGAATGCGCTTGTAAACATGTAACACAGTGACTATATACAGAATGCGTCTGTAAACATGTAACACAGTGACTATATACAGAATGCACCTGTAAACATGTAACACAGTGACTATATACAGAATGCACCTGTAAACATGTGTAACAGTGACTATATACAGAATGCGCCTGTAAACATGTAACACAGTGACTATATACAGAATGCACCTGTAAACATGTGTAACAGTGACTATATACAGAATGCGCCTGTAAACATGTAACAGTGACCATATACAGAATGCGCTTGTAAACCTGTAACACAGTGACTATATACAGAATGCACCTGTAAACATTTAACATAGTGACTATATACAGAATGCACCTGTAAACATGTAACACAGTGACTATATACAGAATGCGCCTGTAAACATTTAACATAGTGACTATATACAGAATGCACCTGTAAACATGTAACACAGTGACTATATACAGAATGCGCCTGTAAACATGTAACACAGTGACTATATACAGAATGCACCTGTAAACATGTGTAACAGTGACTATATACAGAATGCGCCTGTAAACATGTAACACAGTGACTATATACAGAATGCGCCTGTAAACATGTAACACAGTGACTATATACAGAATGCACCTGTAAACATGTAACTGACTATATACAGAATGCACCTGTAAACATGTGTAACAGTGACCATATACAGAATGCGCCTGTAAACCTGTAACACAGTGACCATATACAGAATGCGCCTGTAAACATGTAACACAGTGACTATATACAGAATGCGCCTGTAAACATGTAACACAGTGACTATATACAGAATGCACCTGTAAACATGTAACTGACTATATACAGAATGCACCTGTAAACATGTGTAACAGTGACCATATACAGAATGCGCCTGTAAACCTGTAACACAGTGACCATATACAGAATGCGCCTGTAAACATGTAACACAGTGACTATATACAGAATGCACCTGTAAACATGTAACACAGTGACTATATACAGAATGCACCTGTAAACATGTAACATAGTGACTATATTTCCTACATATTTATTATCTGTTAATCTGTATATTTGTGTTTTTAATATCCTGCATTTATTACTTTGTATTTCTGTAATGACTGTAACATATCAATGTTCTTGATCCCAGGACATACTGAAAACCAGAGAAATCTCAATGTATCCTTTCTGCTAAAATCCTTTATAGGCAAATAAATAATAAAATAACAATCTTTATTGATGCATTTTTAAAGAAAGTCAACATTTCAGCGCACAGCAGGAGTTTTCATCAGGACGTGCCCCGGTGACCGGTTCTGCTGTGAGCCGAAACCTTGACTTTTATTAATGTGCATCAATAATGTTTTTTATTTTATTAAGACCCTAGAGTGCTAGCTCTTGTTCCAGCTTTAACACACGCATTCTGAGGTGGACATTGCGGCAGACTTCTTGTTATCACATTGTGCGTAAATCTCCCATCATTGTTGATATATTATTTTTCGTTCCTGCTCATTGTGTACATACAGCCTGAATGTTCTTTCATACAGCATTTTCAATCCTTTTGACACCCTGTCACATGAGGTCAGGTGGGGGAATGTTCCACTTTTAGCATCGTGACATCACTCAAAAATCCTCTATATTTTGGATAAAGGATACTCGTCTTGTATTAAAACCACTACATGTAGTATCTCGTTAAACTGGTGTCTAAAGCATCAAGCGAACGGGCTCCAGATGTTTCAGATCTGCCTTTCTCTCCCCTGTATTTACAGGAACCGGATGATTGAACAGTATCACAACCACAACGATCACTACTGTCTGAGCCTGGATAGTGGCATGGTGATTGACAGTTACCGTATGGGTAACGAGGCTCGCTTTATAAACCACAGCTGCGACCCCAACTGCGAAATGCAGAAGTGGTTAGTATTGCACTGCATCTCGTGTTCATCCCTCCTCGTCCTGTCATGTACACCTCCATTGCACTGTGTTTGGCGTCGTTTGTTGTACCTCTATACACCCTAATTCAGGACTTGATTGGCCCGATAGCTGAAACCTACCGAATTATTTTACCATACGTCTGTCATTTCTCCCTTGGGGATAATTTAAGGACATTCCAGGATTTTGATTCCCGTTGGAAAATTGACTTTATAATTATCATGGCTATAACCTGCTCATGGGAATGTGGCTTTATTATCGGCACACATGGCTATAACCTGCTCATGGGAATGTGGCGTTATTATCGGCACACATGGCTATAACCTGCTCATGGGAATGTGGCGTTATCGGCACACATGGCTATAACCTGCTCATGGGAATGTGGTGTTCTTATCGGCACACATGGCTATAACCTGCTCATGGGAATGTGGTGTTATTATCGGCACTCATGGCTATAACCTGCTCATGGGAATGTGGCTTTATTATCGGCACACATGGCTATAACCTGCTCATGGGAATGTGGCTTTATTATCGGCACACATGGCTATAACCTGCTCATGGGAATGTGGCTTATTATCGGCACACATGGCTATAACCTGCTCATGGGAATGTGGCGTTATCGGCACACATGGCTATAACCTGCTCATGGGAATGTGGTTTATTATCGGCACACATGGCTATAACCTGCTCATAACCTGCTCATGGGAATGTGGCGTTATTATCGGCACACATGGCTATAACCTGCTCATGGGAATGTGGCGTTATTATCGGCACACATGGCTATAACCTGCTCATGGGAATGTGGTGTTCTTATCGGCACACATGGCTATAACCTGCTCATGGGAATGTGGTGTTCTTATCGGCGCTCATGGCTATAACCTGCTCATGGGAATGTGGTGTTATTATCGGCACACATGGCTATAACCTGCTCATGGGAATGTGGTGTTATTATCGGCACACATGGCTATAACCTGCTCATGGGAATGTGGCTTTATTATCGGCACACATGGCTATAACCTGCTCATGGGAATGTGGCTTTATTATCGGCACACATGGCTATAACCTGCTCATGGGAATTTGGCTTTATTATCGGCACACATGGCTATAACCTGCTCATGGGAATTTTGGCTTTAGGCTAGGGTCAGACGAGCGTGATTTCTACGGACTGTACGTCCGTACGGAAGACACAGTAGTGGCCACACAGTCCGTTTATTCACTGATGTATATTTTGACGGATGTAGGAGGGAAAATAAATTAAAAAGCAAAAACATTTTGTCTGTGAAAAATGCTGGACGTATAAATGCAGTCCCTCTGACCACGTTCCATCACTCACACACAAAGCTATGCAGACGTTGCGGACGCAGCGCACTTTGTGCGGCCGTTCTAGGGGTTGTACGTTCTTGCCTGCCTTGCGTCCGTGGGCCGCGGCCGTTGTGCGTCCGCAGTTCAGTGCGGACGTACTTCATGTGTCAGGCTCCAAGGGGCTTTCTGTCATGCTATCACGGACGTACTTTTAGGCGCAATCACGGACGTGAACACTACGACCCCAGCCTTAGCGTTTCTGTTCAGTGTTTATGGCAATTCCGAAAAAATATATTGAGTGCTAAAAGGGGTGACAGGTTGAGAGTGGGGGGGGGGTAACACTCCATAAGCTCGTTTTAAATATTAGTGTGGGTTTAGCGCCTCTCTGCCAAGCATGGAATCTCGTTTAAATATCCAGGACAGCCATCAACATGTCTCACACCTGTTACCACGCTCTGGTCTATGTTGTCTCTAACTCCTGGGCCCCAGGGGTTAATCCTATCCTCTCTTTCCTGCAGAGCCCCATGTCTCACCCTTTGCTGCATTACTATCACGCAGTCTTTTTATTATATTGTTGGAGGACTATCTAATATAATATGGAAGATCAGGCAGGGGTCAGCAACCTTGGCCCAACAGAAGTTTGGGGACTACATTTCCCCATGAGGCTCCACTAATCTAGGGAGTGGCGGAGCATCATGGGAAATGTAGTCCCCAAACTTCTGTTGGTCCAAGGTTGCTGACCCCTGACATAGAGTATGGTGCGCTCCCTGATACGGTATATAACGATCGTTCGCTGCTTTTCTGCATTTCCATTGTTTCACTGGTAGTTTTTTGGGGCTTTTTCTATACAGGTCTGTAAACGGAGTTTACCGCATTGGGCTGTACGCGTTAAAAGACATGCCTGCCGGCACCGAGCTGACGTACGATTACAACTTCCATTCCTTCAACACGGAGAAACAGGTGAGATGGGGCTGAATGTCTTCCCTAGACAAGTAAATATATGCGTAACATACACGTTCTGCTTCTTACTATTGTCCACCCCATAGCTGGATGTTTCCAGGCGAGCCCTTACACTAAATTATGGCGACAGGTGCGTATCGTGAGCATGTGCCACATTGCAGAGTCCTTCTTCACATTTTTAACCCATGTACAAAACCTGCCACAGGTACCTCGTGCAAAGCTCAAGACACAACATCCCGCTATACCTGCATATACCTAAATCAATGCCATACGTGTGGGTAACTGCATTTTATGCAAAGACCTCGGTGATGTCTTCTTGGCGAGGGTTGGATGAATATTTGTACCACATCACTGATGCAACTCATCTCTTTGCTCACCGACTCACACATGATTGAAGCCGCTTCTATGGCCCCACCAATCCCAAACCACTGGCACTAATGATCCTGCTGTCCAGTAAAACTCCGTCTTCCTCAATCCCTCTAGATTTTAAGCTCCTATGAGCAGGGCCCTCTACACCTCTTGTTTCCATCCTATGTCTGTTTATCTGTATTTCGTTCCCTTTGGTTATTGTGAAGCGCTGAGGAAACTGTTGGCGCTATATAAATGATGACAATAATAATAGGCACTCCCTCTATCTTCCTACTCTTCCAACTTCAGCTTTTGTTTGTTGAAGACCCCGGGATATGTGAGTCAAGTGGAAGGTCCCTCGCCGTAATCACACGTCTCCTTTTCTTTCCCCCCCACAACTCGTAGCAACTCTGCAAGTGCGGCTACGAAAAGTGCAGAGGGATCATCGGAGGGAAAAGTCAGAGAATGAACACGCTGTCCAACAAAGCCAACCAGCTCCTCTCTTCTCACAGGCGACCTGGGCGAACAAAGGAGAAGAGGAAATCCAAACACAGGCTGAAGAAGAGGGTATGTGAGAGGAGTAAGCCCCTTCATTTAGCCGGCCCCTTCATTTAGCCGGCCCCTTCATTTAGCCGGCCCCTTCATTTAGCCGGCCCCTTCATTTAGCCGGCCCCTTCATTTAGCCGTCCCCTTCATTTAGCCGTCCCCTTCATTTAGCCGGCCCCTTCATTTAGCCGGCCCCTTCATTTAGCCGTCCCCTTCATTTAGCCGTCCCCTTCATTTAGCCGGCCCCTTCATTTAGCCGGCCCCTTCATTTAGCCGGCCCCTTCATTTAGCCGTCCCCTTCATTTAGCCGGCCCCTTCATTTAGCCGGCCCCTTCATTTAGCCGTCCCCTTCATTTAGCCGGCCCCTTCATTTAGCCGGCCCCTTCATTTAGCCGGCCCCTTCAGCCCCTTCATTTAGTCGGCCCCGTTCTGAGTTTGCAAGCCGAGGTGTTAACACTTTTGTTATAAAAATGCCTAAATAAATGATAAACAACTGACACTTGAAATTTAAAACCACGGTATACACAGAACCCTAAACATGTGGATTTTTAAGGCTCTTGCATCTCTTTTAAAGATTGCAAAAGTGAGGGCGTATGGTCAAAGCAGCTTGTTTTGGTACGGTCTCATTCGGGGGGAGTATGGTCAAGGCGGAGGCTTGTTTTGGTACGGTCTCATTGGGGGGGGGAGGAGTATGGTCAAAGCAGCTTGTTTTGGTACGGTCTCATCCGGGGGGAGTATGGTCAAGGCGGAGGCTTGTTTTGGTACGGTCTCATTCGGGGGGAGTATGGTCAAGGCGGAGGCTTGTTTTGGTACGGTCTCATTTGGGGGGGGGGAGTATGGTCAAAGCAGCTTGTTTTGGTACGGTCTCATTCGAGGGGAGTATGGTCAAGGCGGAGGCTTGTTTTGGTACATCTCATTCGGGGGGAGTATGGTCAAGGCGGAGGCTTGTTTTGGTACGGTCTCATTCGGGGGGAGTATGGTCAAGACGGAGGCTTGTTTTGGTACGGTCTCTTCTGGGGAAGTATGGTCAAAGCGGCTTGTTTTGGTACGGTCTCATTCTGAGGGAGTATGGTCAAAGCGGCTTGTTTTGGTACGGTCTCATTCTGAGGGAGTATGGTCAAGGCGGAGGCTTGTTTTGGTACGGTCTCATTCTGAGGGAGTATGGTCAAAGCGGCTTGTCTTGGTACGGTCTCATTCTGAGGGAGTATGGTCAAGACGGAGGCTTGTTTTGGTACGGTCTCTTCTGGGGGAGTATGGGCAAGGCGGCTTCTCTTGGTAAAGTCTCGCTTTTATCCGTGCTGGGTTAAAGGTCCTGATCTGCGCATTTTATCCTCGCCTATATGAAAAGAGTCTCCTTTCAATTCCCCTTTGGTTTACACACGCTCCATAAACTGTGGCTTTCTGCTCGTCTTCCGCTTTCTGTATTTCCAGATTCCAATTTGTGAATAAAATGTTCGTCCACTTTCTGACTTTTTGAAATGTCCTTAAAATATTCTGAATAATGTCTTTCTCACAGAGAGGTCACTTGCCCGAGGATCGAAGCGACACCGTAGGAACACCAACTAGACTGGGCCCGCAACTGCACATGAAGCCGATGTCCAACAGAGAGAGGTACAGAACCAGCATTCATCGTCCTTTACGGCCAAGTTAGCATGGATCTGTCTGCCTTGTCCTACATCATTCTATGCCTGCTTTTCTTTTTCTGAACCCTCAGCCTTTTCTCGGCTTTTGCCCTCACTCGACTTTTCCTATACCCCACCACATTGCTAAAACCATCTTATCCCACGTTCTGTGCTTCGTTCTACTCCTTTTCGTGCGCGCCGCTTTACTTTGTGTCTTTTCTTACATGATTCTTTCCTTCCGTTGCTTCCTATTCCCTTGTTTTGCTCCACATTCCTTTCACCCCTGCTCTTTATTACCCCACTTCACTACAATATCCTTTTTATATGTTCTCGTTTCTTTAGGAATTTTGTGTTGAAGCACAGAGTGTTCTTGGTGAGAAACTGGGAGAAGATCCGGCAGAGACACGAAGAAGGAAAGAATGACCTGCACCCTGTATCTCTGTACAACCGCTGGAACGGCATCTGCAGGGATGACGGCAACATCAAGTCAGGTAAGAAAGCATCGTTCATAATTCTTAAACAATGAACTTCAGCTTTTATTATATTTTTATCTGTGAGCAGCTATAATCCCCAGAAATGTATCAGGGAAACTGTGGCTTGTCAGCGCAGCACTCTCCCTGCATGAAGTATAAACTAGAAGGTTATGTGCAGCATAAATCAGTCTTTATGTTCACAGTTCATGTGTAGTCACTGGTTTATGTCTAGGTGAACATGCCTCACTGAGCTTACTAATAAAACCGGATTTTATGAATTATTTCTCCTGCTACCCCCCCCCTCGCTGTTCAACGTACGCTTTCCTGTGTTTTTCAGATGTGTTTATGACGCAGTTTGCTGCCTTGCAAACCTCCCGCTCTGTCCGCACCAGACGTCTGGCAGCCGCGGAAGAGAACATCGAGGTAGCAAGGGCAGCCCGTCTGGCTCAGATCTTCAAAGAGATTTGCGATGGCATTATCTGCTACAAAGGTGCGTGCGCCACACCTTCCGAAGGCACATTGTGCTCCCAACTTAAAAGCGGTGCTCGCTGTGATCTGTGGGGCTCTCGGGCAGGTTCTGCACTGTGATCCGGTTTCCAATTGTTGTCACTCACTACTGGAAAAGTATTATTATTTGGCCTTATTTTGACCGATTTATGATTTGTTTTTGATCTACAGATTCCTCCAATCAATGCCTGGCGACACCTCTTCTAAGTCTTCCACCCAAGAAAAAGTACGTAGAGATAGACCAGTAGTGCACGGTGCCCAGATCACACTGAAGTGTGTTTTTTGTTTTTTATATATATATGTATGTGTGTGATAAATGATTTCGCCTCTTCCCTATAACTTGAACCATTGACTGATAAGAGCCTTACAACCTCTTTGTCTTCACATGCATACTGGTACATCTGACCTCCTTGTTTTAGTCCTCTATAAGGCCGGGGTCAGATTAGCGCACTATGTGTGTCCATACTGATGTGCCTCCCGGCGTCCGGCGCAGCGTTGTGACGTTTTGACAGGGCCGACCATCTGCTGTAGCACGTGCACAAATTGTGTGCTTAACAGCGGACGTGCTGCGGCCGTCCTGAAAGCCTCCCCGTTGAAGCGCTATGACACTCGTTCGACGGGGCTGCATAGCGCGATCCTCCATAGAGGATGGAGTCTTGCAGCGCTGAGTGCACTAAATGCACTCAGCGAGGTGGCCAGACATGCGTTAGACTGGAAGGAACGTCCACTGTCACGGACGTTCCTTCCTCTCTACAATACGCTCGTCTGACCCCGGCCTTATCGTCCCAATATACAGACTTCTGTTACAGTATGCTTCTCCGCACCTTTACTTCTTAACCTTCTATCTGAAAAACCGACCTGAAGTCTGTCGGTCCTTCCATACCAAACTCCTTTACCCAGAAGCTGAGATCTAGAACCACCAGAACCATCAATCACTCTCACCTTGCAGTCCTCTCCTCCTGTTTCCAACCCCAACCCTCCTAGATTGTGAGTTCCTACGGGAATAGGGCCCTCATCTCCTCCTGTACTGTTTGTCAAATGTTGTTCAATGTATTGTATTGTAACCCTATCTATACTGTGCCTATTGTACAGCGCTGCGGAATATGCTGGAGCTTTATAAATAAAGAATAATAATAATAATAATCTAGCATACAAGAAAGAAATCCATTTGGCGCATCAAGTAAAAGAATAAAATTGTGTCTATCGTGTCTGTGATATTAGACGTGCTTTGGCAATAGTTCAGTGGGGAATGGTGGTATCAAAGTCAATAAAATACTACTAAAAGCGATGAAAACAGTCCTGCTCAATGTGCGAATGTTCGTGGTCAGACCTCTAAGAGAAGTAAACTAAAAAAACAAACAAATGGGACGGAATACCAAGTGAATCGGCTAAGCTCCTTCTATATGTAAAGGCAGGCACTCACATTTCAAAGAGCCTTATTAGGTACCGGCTCAAGGTTAAAAGGCCTCTGGCCAAACAGAGGGTGGTACTACCCTCCTTTGTCGGTGCAGCTCACTTGAACGATACAAAGGTACAAGGAGAGCACTCCCATAGCATGACATTGTGTATCACTGCATTAAGTTTAAAATGAGAGTAACACTCACCGATTCAGGAGCTTAATGATTATGGGCTCAGATCAAACAGCGTCAGGTACCCTTGGGGTGGGTACCCAAACCCCTTTAGTGGTCAGTCCTCCGTTCTCGAGGTGCTGCTAGAGACAGGGTTCAGGTAGTAAGGAAAAAGCAGGTCAGTCAATAGAGGGTTAGAAAATTAATCTTCATTAGATATTAGACACGTAGCTTACGGAGATGCGCTTCGGCATCAAAAGCCTTCCTCGGTCAGTTCTCAAGTGTCCAATAAAATGATATGGAAGTAAATGAAAGTCTTTCACCCTTTGTTTGGCCAGATGTATATTAACCTTGAGCCGAGACCTCCTAAGGCTCTTTGAAATGTGAGTTCCTTCCTTTAAATCTAGAAGGAGCTTAGCCGATTCACTTGGTATTCTGCACCATTTGTGTTTTTTTTTTTGTTTTCTTTGAGAAGCCTCAATGGGTCTGACCACGAGCATTCTCCCATAGAGAAGGACTGTTTTCATCGCTATTAGGAGTTTTTTTTTTACTTTGATACCAATATTCCCCACTGGACTATCGCCAAAGCACGGCTAATATCACGGACACGATAGACACCGTTTTATTCTTTTACTTACGGCTATTGAATACGGCGATGTAGTGTATCGTTATTATTATTATTATTCTTTATTTATGAAGCGCCAGCATATTCCGCAGCGCTGTACAAAAGGCACAGTATAGACAGGGTTACAATACATTGAACAACATTTGACAAACAGTACAGGAGGAGATGAGGGCCCTATTCCCGTAGGAACTCACAATCTAGGAGGGTTGGGGTTGGAAACAGGAGGAGAGGACTGCAAGGTGAGAGTGATTGATAGTTGCGTCAGTGAGTTGGGTGGTAGGCTTCCCTAAATAGGAATGTTTTAAGGGAGCGTTTTAAGGAAGAGAAGTTCGGGCAAAGTCTGACCGTACGAGGGAGAGCGTTCCAGATAGTGGGGGCTGCGCGTGAGAAATCCTGCAGTCTATCATGGGAAGAGGTGATGCGGGGAGAAGCTAGGCGCAGGTCACTGTTTGACCTTAGGGAGCGGGCTGGGGTGTATTTGGTGATTAGTGAGGACAGGTAGTGGGGAGCTGAGTTAGTGAGGGTTTTGTAGGTAAGGATAAGGATTTTGAACTTAATTCTGCAGTGGATGGTGAAGGGACTCGCAGAGGGGAGCGGCAGAGACAGAGCGGCGGGTGAGGTGAATTAGCCTGGCGGAGGTGTTCAGGATGGATTGTAGGGGGGAGAGGCGGGACAGAGGGAGGCCAGATAAGAGATTATTGCAATAGTCGAGTCGGGAGATTACCAGGGCGTGTATGAGTTGTTTTGTGGTGACAGCGGTAAGAAATGGCCGAATTCTGGAAATATTACGCAGTTGGTATCGGCAGGAGGAGGAAAGAGACTTGATGTGGGGGATGAAGGAAAGAGCAGAGTCAAGTGTAACTCCAAGACAGCGAACTTGGTTTGATGGGGAGATGGTGATACTCTCCACCGTGATAGAGAAGTCAGGAGGTGGGGAGGCATTGGAGGGAGGAATAAGTAGAAGTTCAGTCTTTGACATGTTGATCTTTAGGTGGTGGGAGGCCATCCAGGAGGAGATGCCAGATAAACAGTCACTGACTTTTGAAAGGACAAGGGGAGAGAGATCAGGGGTAGAGAGGTCATCAGCGTAGAGGTGGTAATTAAAGCCAAAGCTGTTGATGATTTTGCCCAGGGAGGAGGTGTAGATGGAAAAGAGCAGAGTACCAAGGACAGAGCCTTGAGGTACACCAACAGATAGAGGCAATGAGGAGGAGGAGTTACCAGCAAAGGACACACAGAAGGACCTGTTGGATAAATAGGAGTCAACCCAAGCAAGTGCAGTGTCACTGAGACCCAGAGAGTTGAGGGTCTGTAGAAGGAGGGGGTGGTCAACAGTGTCAAAAGCAGCCGAGAGGTCAAGCAGGATGAGAATAGAATAGTGGCCGTGTTTTTTAGCAGTTAGGAGGTCGTTGGTGACTTTGGTGAGGGCAGTTTCAGTTGAGTGTAGGGGACGGAAGCCAGATTGCAGGGGGTCAAGTAGGGAATTGGAGGACAGGAAGAGGGAGAGGCGGTTGAAGACTAGTTTTTCTAAGCGCTTTGATGTGAAGGGAAGCAGGGATACAGGGCGGTAGTTGGATGGAGAGTTGGGATCGAGGGATGGTTTCTTTAGTAAAGGGGTAACTAGCGCGTGTTTGAAGGCGGATGGAAAGGAGCCAGTGGAGAGAGATAGGTTGAAGATGTGTGTGAGAGCAGGGGTGAGGGGGGGGGAAGGAGGAGAGGGGAGGAATTAGATGTGAGGGAATGGGGTCGAGTGGGCACGTGGTGAGATGTGAGGAGGACAATAAGGAATTGACTTCCTCCTCAGTGGCTGGGAGGAAGCGGCAGAGGGTGGCAGAGGGGACCTGTGGGAGTGGAGGTGGCAGATAACTATCTTGTGTTGGGATGTTGCTTCTGATAGAGTTTTACTGAGGAAGTAGTCTGCCAGGTCTTGAGCGCTGAAGGCAGCTGTGGGGGGAGGTGCAGGTGGGTAGAGGAGGGTGTTGAAGGTGGACCAGAGCCGTTTAGGGTTGGAGGACAGCGTAGATATAAGCGATGAGAAGGATTGTTTGGCCAAGTGGAGGGCAGAGGTGTATGACCAGAGAATAAACTTGAAGTGAACAAAATCCGCTTCAGAGCGGGATTTCCTCCAGGCACGCTCTGCAGTGCGGGAGCATCTTTGCAGGTAGCGAGTCTGGAGGGTGTGCCAGGGCTGAAGCTGGCGGCGTGGGGCCTTACAGAGTCGAAGTAGTAGTGTATGCAGCTGCCCTATAAACGCACCTTCATAAACTTACTACATTGTATAACTCATTCTGCCACTTTGTGCTACAATGTAAATACATGACCCACCATTGTGACATGGTAAGAGAGCTAAACTGGCTATTGGTACCTATGGAGAGTGTTCATCTAAAAGAAGCAGATACAGATGGGTGACTTGAGTCGTCCCTATTTAAAGAATGGGTAAGTGGGAGCTGTCAACCAGACTTACTCTGGTAGAGCCTGCTAACGGGGCGCCAGCTTCCTTGGGGAGAGACTGATTAGTGCGTGAGGTCTTTTGTGAGGTGATAAACTGGTAACGGAAGTATTCTTCCATGCTGTGCAACTGGGAGCCAGGTTATATAGGGTAATTTTTACAACTGCGGGAGCAACAAACCGTATAGTGGGCACGCCTGGCCAACATATCCTCACCACAGCAGCCGGGTGCCACCAGGCCACAGAGTAGCCACCTCCAAAGAGATTCACAAGATCCAAAGCCTGGTTTGAGAAAGGCTCTCATGGAGCGGGAACAATGTCCTAATAAATTGCTGAGCTTGATACTCGTGTGCATGAGCCTTCTTTGAATCTTCTCTCTGACAAAAGGCAGTGTGGCACTTCTACAATCTCCCGCACCATAAGGCACGGGAATGGGGAAAGTCCTTTGTGTTTGTAGGGGGTATTTTGCCAGGGTTAAAGCCCAGAAGCCAGGAGTCTCTTTCAAATGACTTCCATTCTTTCCACAGAAACCCTTACTACTATGAAAAGGTCTCGGACCCATTGGATTTGTTAAGCATTGAGAAGCAGATCCTCACTGGATATTACAAGACCGTGGAGGCCTTCGATGCAGACATGCTGAAGGTTTTTCGCAATGCGGAGGTGAGCAGTCTTTAAGGAATACAATGTAATGACCTCCCAAATTCTCTGTGATGACCCGCGGGCACCTCGTCTGCAGAGATCAAAATGTGCATTATTTTACTCTCTTTTCAGAAATATCACGGGAGGAAATCCCAAATTGGCAGAGATGTTTGCAAGCTGCGGAAGGCTTACTACAGTGCCCGACACGAGTCCTCTGCCCAGATAGATGAGATTGTGGGAGAGACGGCTAGTGAAGCAGACAGCAGCGAGGCGTCACTGTGCGACAAAGATGGCAGCCATGAAAAAGATGACGATGTGATTCGTTGCATCTGCGGTCTCTACAAGGATGAGGGACTCATGATCCAGTGCGAGAAGTGCATGGTAAGGTTACGCTGGGACTAGGACGTGCTCATGTACACAGCTAATGATAATCCTGTCCTCTGGAGGGGATTGAATATGAGGTGCAAGGATGAGCATGATGGCAGCACCCAGAGCTGGATTCTGGGTAGATCGCAGATTTGCACCTTTAAATATCTCCTCAAATATTGATTTAACCCACTAATCTCTGTGAATGATACAATACCCTGCACACAATGCGACCCCCTAGATGTGGTCGGCCCATCTCTGCATGTGGTGAATTTTGCCATTGTAAGAACCAGAGGGAGCATATCTACGGGTTTGAACTCGTGCGGTAACTGTGGAATGAAGTATTGCTTTTAATGTGAAGCTGCTGGTGGAGAAAGACACAAATATTACCACATGGCGGCTAGGTGGATGGTTAGAAAAAATGGTTTTGCACAAGTCAAATCAATAAACCTCCGAGATACTAATTGTCTATTATTACATCTTATTCCAGGTTTGGCAGCACTGTGACTGCTTGGGCGTAACGTCTGATGTTGGGCACTACCTGTGTGAGCAGTGTGACCCTCGGACAGTTGTCCGTGTAAGTATATGTTGGCCTTCCCGTTCTCCTCTATATAGAGATTTTATTCTGCCCTTGGAGATCGTCCTGATTTACTCAACACAGTCCATGTGTGTCCTGATTATGTCAGGTCTGTGGAACCCACTGCTGCCTGAGCCTGACCTGATAATGTCCACTCAAAAACCATTGCAATCCAATCCTTGTTGCTCCATATCAGTTGTCTTGTGACTATGCCCTGAGGTTGTGCAATCAGATCTCACTGGCTGTTGAGAATCTATAAAGTCTAAGCCAACTTGTGTTGTCGTGTATTGAGATCCCTGCACTGGACGGACCTGTCTTAATCAAGACTCTGCTAAAATGCTCATCCAAACTCTTATCTCCCTCCTTGACTACTGTAACCTCCTTCTCTCTGGCTTTAAGAGGTCCCAGATTATCCCTCTGCAGTCTGTAATGAATGCCTGTGCCAGGCTCATCCACCTCGCCTCCCGCACCTCTCACCTCAACCCTGTGTCAATCTCTACTCTGGCTCCCTGCTTCATTTAGAATCCAATTCATTATACTGGTGCTCACATACAAAGCTCTCCATAACCGCGTCGCTGCCTACATCTCCTCCCTCATTAGCAGGTACATTCCAATGATCTGATGTTATGGTCTCCTTGGACCCCCCCAACTCCCGCTTCCAGACTTCTCCCGAACTTTTTCCTCTCCAGTCCTTCAAGAAGTCTCTGAAAACACTTTACTTTAGAGAAGCCTATCAGCTAATTCCATGATACCCCACTGCACATTTCTTGCTCCATCTTCCCACCCAGCCCACCACTGCTACTTCATGTTCTCTATTAACCCTCACCTAGTGTGTGTCCCCTCTCTCCTCTTAGATTGTAAGCGCTTGAGCAGGGTCCTCTCTCTTACTGTTCTGTGTGTATGTATATTTGTTATTCTGTCTCCCATTTTACAGCACTACGGAACTTGTTGTCACTTCATAGAAACTTGTAACTGTATGATGTGTAGGTAGATTCCCTTTTCTCAAATCTTGGGTTTGTTTCCAGGAGGTCCCAATGATTCCCTGTCCACACTACGCACAGCCTGGTTTTATCTACTTCATCTGCTTGCTGAGAGATGACCTCTTGCTTCGTCAAGGTGACTATATGTAGGGTCTCTGTAGACACATGTCTGTTACCTGATGTACCACAGGTTGTCTCTTGGCTGTAACTGGACATCTGTTTACATGTGATTGTATGAAAGACCTGTAGATGGCGCTACCCCTGTGTGTGACAATATCCAGCCAATATCCAGCGTGTATTGCATCGAATACATTGAACGTGGCTCTTTTCCAATTTTTTTTTTTTTTTCACCCAGGTGACTGTGTGTACCTGATGAGGGACAGCAGACGGACCCCAGATGGACAGCCGGTGAGACAGTCATACAGGCTCCTCTCTCACGTCAACAGAGACAAACTGGACATCTTCAGAATAGAGAAACTATGGAAAAATGAAAAGTATGAGATTAAATGGGTTTTAAAACGCGTCGCTGCTGAATGACACACATTATTAGACCCCCACAAGGGTATAACTAACATGTTCCCATCTTCTTTCAAGGGGTGAACGGTTTGCTTTCGGTCACCATTACTTCCGGCCACATGAGACGCATCACTCGCCGTCACGGAGGTTTTACCAGAATGAGCTGTTCCGCGTGCCGCTCTATGAGATCATACCCCTGGAAGCCGTGGTCGGCACCTGCTGCGTCCTGGATCTGTACACGTTTTGCAAAGGTCAGTTAATTCGCTCCGTACCCTTTCCCTGGAGTCGCCACGTTCCTCCCTGTATACTGGCATCTCACAGCCGTCCTTTAAATATTCCTCGTTATGTAGGAAGACCCAAAGGAGTGAAAGAACAAGACGTCTATATATGTGACTACCGGCTGGATAAATCGGCACACCTCTTCTACAAAATCCACCGCAACCGCTTCCCTGTCTGCACTAAAACCTACGCCTTTGATCATTTCACAAAGAGACTGACCCCAAAAAGGGATTTTTTGGTATGAAAACGCCTGGGTCTTTGAGTCCAAGCATGTTTTTACGGTTTTCTCATTGGTGTCCTGACTAGCCTATTCTTATTTCGCAGCCTCACTACGTGCCGGACAACTACAAGCGGAACGGTGGCCGGTGAGTGTCAGAAACATTATCTTTGTCATCGTCGCCACAGACCTCTTTCAGGTTTTACTTTTAACACGTTTACCTTGCTCTGTGTTCATTAACTCACAGCTCGGCTTGGAAGTCTGGTCGCTCAAAACCCCCCAGCCAGAACTTACCGCCTGAGGAGGAACCGCTGCCTCAAATGGATGATTTGCTGGGAAATGAAGAGGTGGTTATCCGCGAGGAGCCCGAACCGGATCCCTCCTGCGCGGAGGTGCAGGAGACGCAAGTCGAAGAACCCAACCCTCTTCCTCAACGCCTGTGTTCTCCTCCCATGAGGCAACAGGCCCAAAAAGAGAAACTTAACCAGATCTTGCTCAGACTTCTTGAAAAGCTCCCTGGGAAAAATGGTGAGTCAGCAGATCGTGGAATGAAACACAAACTGGGGAAATGCTTTTTAAGTCAATAAGGGTTATTCAGAGAATGGTTAAACTCTGGGGAACGTTTGGAGAATTTTTTTGGACCTAGAATTTTCACTTCTCCAAACGTTCTCCAGAGTTTCACCTTTCTCTGAGTAACCCTGAATGGGTTCTTCAGCTCAAAAGTCGTCCTCTAATTGCAAGGGGCGAGTAAATGTTCAAGCAGGGCTTGTGGAATTTGGCCACTGACATTGATCCAGCAGGGAATGACCACACAGAAGCGATACCTTGACTATGGAATATATATATGTATGTGTGAGGGGGAGAGAATACACCAGGAGGGCAGCACTCAACCTTTACGAAGTGTAACGGCCGGGTGCTTCTCACGACAGACACAATACACAAAGGGGAGAACATTCCATAACAAAAAAACCACACCATCAAACCTTCAGAGAATTCAAAGACCTTGAGGTTTTCACCAGATTTGAAGACCTTGAGGTTTTCACCAGATGACAACAGATTCAGCACCACAGGCCAATTTAAAGGGACGGGGTGCTTTGTGAAACACTCAAACAAATATGGTTTTGTTTCGTAATGTCATTTGCTTTAGTACTTGTATGTATTGTAAGTTGGGATCGATTCGATAGTTGATATCTAGTTGAATTACGGATCATTAAATAAAACCCACAAAAAAATCATATCCTGCTCAGGAATCCTTTAATCAATGGTTCTCTAGTGAAACAGCGTAATGAATCAAATTCGATACATACCGTTTCGTGTTCGTTTCCATTCGGATGTGCTTCCGAAATGCGAATTAACGAATTTCAAACTAATTGCGATTCGTTACGAAACGAATACACACCTCTACGAACCAGGTGTCTAGCCAAGTTGCATACTGTAGCACAGGAATCTCAAACTCTGCCCATCAGATGTTGTTGAACTACAACTCCTATGATTCTTTGGCCATTCATGGGATTCTGGGTATTGTCGGCAGTCGGTATCTAGGAGGGGTGGCAGACTTTGAAATCTCTGCATAAAAGCACAATGACCTGGAGCCTGTGGCAATGTGTCACCAGTGACAGTAATCTATGGGAGGGTGAAGGTGGGAATAGACTGATAACGAATTGTGAAATGAAGAAGACGACTCCTTTGGTAAAGGTGGTGGGGTTGAAGGAGGCCAATATGGAGAGCACGGCCAAGGCTGAAGAAGCTTTCTGTAGATAAAGATGAGCAGATACATCATGGGAGAAGGTGATGAGAAAAAGCAGGTCAGATGTAACCGAAATGAGCTTTACTTCACTTAAGGAACAAGATGGGAATGTTTTATAGGGATGAACGAAGGGGTCGGAGTTGGTGACAACAATTGGGGGGAGATCTAGTAACTGAAAGAGAAATGCGGCCTATGGGTAAAAGCACCCAACGGACGCATGGCATGACCGGCAACGTGTAAATGTGCTCAGAATCACTGACGAGAGCACTTACTAATCTATTTCCATGTCCTCCTTGATCTTCCAGCTATCGATGTAACATATCTTCTGGAGGAAGGCCCTTGTAGGAAGCTGCGGCGTCGCACCCTCACGCTCCCGGAGTGCATCTTCAAGAAGTGACAGAATGTGAAGAGACTTGTCAAACTTGATGATGAAAGTCAAGCAAAAGGGCTGACCGGCCCCTAGGAGAGTAGTCAGGAGACAGTCTGTACAATGTGTGTCTGTGAGTACAGACCCCAAGCACTTACAGTGTTCGGCTTATCCTTTCACACCAAGTGGAAATCTGAGTTTGCTATCGGACGTAGGTGTGAGCAGGTGGCTGCAGGGCGATTGAGCACTTACCTCCGTAGTGGAAGGCTGCACAGATGGATTCATACTGGTACTGGAGGTGCGGTGTGCACCCTGCTCTACCTTTTTTGGCTCCGTGTATGCACTGCACTTTTCCACAGCCTGTGTGTGTGTGCTCTGCACTCTCAAAGTGGTACACACGTATCGTTTGGCCATTCTCTCTTGTGCCGTACTTTCCCTTGGCTTTTGATTGGTTAATATTAAAGCTTGTAAAGCTCCATGTCTGCGAGCCCGAGGCACAAAGAGTGCAGACTTCATATAGACCAGTAGGCTGTATTCCTTCCGTTTCGGTGCATGATGAATATGCAGAAAACACTTAATGAAGGTTTCCCTCCTGCAAAGGGGGGAGGGGGGCACGGGTGCCAATATCTGACCGTGAAATCCATAATCCAGACTGTCCTGTTCCCTATGAAATAATAAGCTATGTTCCTGCTTGGCAAAGTTCTGCTTGAACATGCCCATCTATGTGCCCCCTACAATCTGTATGTCAGTATTTTATTCAAATACGTCTTCTAGTACTCTGGAAATAGATTACACAAAACACTGCCTTGTACTTCGCTCCCTTCTAGATGTGGTGTGCCACTAAAACTGAGCAGGAAAGAAAGATTCTCCTGGCTAGCGTGCCCCTCCCACCGAGCAACAGGGCCATTCCCTTGACTAGTGTGCCGCTTCCGCTGAACATCGAGACCATTCCCCTGAACAGTGTTCCCCTTCCAATGAGCAGAAAGACCATTCTCCAAATAGTGTGCCCCTCCCTCAGAGCAACAAGCCTTTCCCCTGACTAGTGTGTCCCTTCTACGAGTAGCCTTCCCCTCCCACTGAGCAGTATGACCATTCTTCTGACTCGTCTGCCTCATCCACTGTGCAGGAAGACCATTCCCCTGAATAGTGTGCCCCACCCACTGAGCGGCAAGGCCATTCCAATGTATAGTGTGCCCCACCCACTGAGCGGCAAGACCATTCCCCTGAATAGTGTGCCCCACCCACTGAGCGGCAAGACCATTCCCCTGAATAGTGTGCCCCACCCACTGAGCGGCAAGACCATTTCCCTGAATAGTGCCCCTCCCACTGAGCGACAAGACCATTCCCCTGAACAGTATGCCCCTCCCACTGAGCAGGAAGACCATTCACCAGGGTATAGAAAGTTTGGGATATGTTCTGAAACAAACATTAGAGGGATATCCCACAGAAAACACTAAGTTCCCAGGGTAGTCTGCCCCCCCCCAACAGAGTACCTTGACCATTCACCAGACAAGTGTGCCCCTCCCGTTGAGCAACCAGGTCTCCCCCCAAGTAGTCTACCCCACCCACTGAGCAGTTATGACCATTTTCCTGACTAGTCTGCCCTGCTCACTGAGCAACAAGACCGTCTCGACTAGTGTGCCCCTTCCACCAAGCAACAGGGTCAATCTCTTAGAGTGTAAGCTCTTGAGCAGTGTCCTCTCCTAAAGTTCTGTGTGTCTAACTTGTATGTATATTTGTTATGTCTCACCTTTTGTACAGCAGCGCTAAGGAACTTGTTGGCGCTTTAGAAATACTTGTAACAGTCCCGAGTAGTCCTCCCCTCCCACTGAGTAGGAAGACCATTCCCCTGACTAGTGTGCCCCTGCCCCTGAACAGCAAGACCATTCCCCTGAACAGTATACCCCTCCCACATAGTAGTCTGTCCCTCCCACTGAGCTGGAACAGCTTTACATTGTGTATGTGCACCCACTTTGCCATCGCTCCGTAGCAGCACTGCCCATTCTCCCCGTGCCACTAATACACCATCACTGTGCCCTGCAAGGATAACCTTCCCCGTATATTCCTTGAAGGAGGAAGCGGTTCCCGGTAGGAAAGTGACCCTGTATTCTTGCCTAGACAGTGCGGAGGGTCCATAACTTCCGATATACCATGTAAGAGCATTAGGAAAGTGGGGGGCACGCTTCCTGCATCAGGTGTTGGGGTACACCATGCATATGTGAAGGCAGATCCCAGTATTAGGAGAGGGTGAAGAGACTGGACTCCATTAACCCCTGGGTTGATGACAGAATTCCTTACGGAAGCGAGCTGAAAGTAATACAATGAACCGCACCGTTTGAACTCTATATATCTAGAGATAAAAGCATATATATCATAAAGTCCTTATAGAAGGAATACGGATTGTTAAACGATGTGCCAAGTTCTCTGTGTGTATATATTATATCTCCGCGTAATATATATACATGAATATGTCTGTATTGGTGTGAAGCAATACTGCAACGCGCCGGTCCCTGCACCGGCTCACGGCGTGTTCCGATGTACCATACCCGTTATGTCATTCCATGAACCCTCGCACTGCCAGGACTTGCACAATGCAGCGATTCGCAGGAAAGGGTTAACTCGTTACATCTTGACTTTTGGGAGGAAGCGCGAGAGAAGAAAAAAAAAGTTTAAAAAATAATAATAATAATGAAATCCTTTCCGAAAGAAAATATTTTATTAAAAAAAAAAAGGAAAAATAATTTAAAAAAAAAAAAAAAAAGCGTTTTGAATATTTTCTTAATGCGGGACACGGAGCGCCGCACGCGAGTATACAATACTCAGACGGTCTATTCGGCAACGCTCAAGTCCGTCAAACTTTCTTTTTTTTTTTCTTCTTTTCTTTCTTCCAGAAAAAAAAAAGGGATTAATGAGAAAAAAAAAATGAATTATTGTAAATTGTGTGTAACACTAAGAAGGTCATTAAAAATGGCAGACAAAAAAAAAAGAGCGAGTCTCTGACATCGTGGGGAACGCCCGTCTGACGCCGTGACATCACATTTAGGAGTCGGAGGCTTAAAATAATATTTTCTGACAATCAAAGGATTTGAAGCGAGCAACGCTATAAATATATATACATATATATAAATATATATAAATACATTTTTTTCTGTGTGCGTGCCTGTGTTGAGGTTTGTTTTTTTTGTTTTGTTTTTTTTTTGTCCCTCCCCCTCAATTGGAAATGAATTTTTTTTGTTTTTTTTTATTCTTTTGGTTTTCTTTATCTTCTTGCAAGTTGTTTTATAATAATAATTGAAAAAGAAGGTTTATCATAATGGTTTTTAAAATTCTAGAAGCACTACACCGTACGCAGTCCTGACCCCGCCTGTCTGCGTGGCCGGTGCGCTGAACACGATGCTGCTAATATGTTTCATTTTTACATGCAGAACGAAAAAAAGAAAAAAAAAAAAGGAAAAAAACCGATCCTTTGTTTTGATGTTAATCTCTGTAAATGATATTACCGATTCTAGCATTGGATGTACTCTTCAATCTCAGTTACTGAGACTCTAGTATTAAATGGAAAAAAAAATACCAGTTTTCCTACATTACCGCTTGTGTTTTTTTTGTTATTTGTTAATTTTTTTTTGGCAGGGTTCGGGGGTTTGTTGGATTTTTGGGAAGGGAAGGGGGTTCTCGTCTGTGTGTCTCAGTGTAAACTGTGTTTTAAAAGCAGTGGAAATTCCACTTTTACATTACAAAAAAAACAACAAAAATAAAACTTATACGACTGTGCCACTTTGGCAAATTGAAACGTAGTTATGTCTGTTAATGCGGCATGCTAATCAGTCTTGTGTATGTAAACAGAATTTTCGTGCTGTCATGGTACCGTTTTTTTTTTTCCGTTCCTCCGCCATATTGAATTCTATCCTAAGCAGACGAATTCGCAAAAAGAACATAAAGCAAAGTGTCTTTTACATGTGAAATCTGGTTCCAACCTCGCCGGGCAGGGGCAGGTTATCTGACTGTAGTTTCGCCGGGTAGGCGGGTCTTATGGCTGCACCCTCGTCGGGCAGGCGGCTCTTCTGGCTGCACCCTCGCCGGGTAGGCGGGTCTTCTGGCTGCACCCTCGCCGGGTAGGCGGGTCTTCTGGCTGCACCCTCGCCGGGTAGGCGGGTCTTCTGGCTGCACCCTCGCCGGGTAGGCGGGTCTTCTGGCTGCACCCTCGCCGGGCAGGCGGGTCTTCTGGCTGCACCCTCGCCGGGTAGGTGGGTCTTCTGGCTGCACCCTCGCCGGGTAGGTGGGTCTTCTGGCTGCACCCTCGTTGGGCAGGCCAGTTCTTGGTCGCACACCTTACCTGTTTATAAAGCACACTTTCTCTTCCTGCACCTATTTTGAGGAGGAGAGGCTTCCTTTGCAACAAACGTGTGCATCGAGAGGATAAACCTGACCCGCAGAGAGCAAGGTGTGTATGTGTAAACACTTGGGAGGGCTTTTTTTTTTGTCTATATTAAAATGGGTTCATAGATCTGAAAGCCGAGCCGTCGCAGTGGAAGCAGATGATATCAACAGTAGTTTCCATGGTGACTGCTCAACGTGTATCAATTTTAACAGTTAATGATTAAATTGAAATGTTGTCTGTATTTATCATGTGACATCATGCGTTTGAAATCTGCGTTTTCTGTTGCACGTGCTGAGAAAAAGTGTGAAGCGGTGTTGAGGGTATACTCTAAGTAAAAAGAAAACTTCCTGCTCTCAGTTGTTGATGATCATCTTCGGATGTTCATGTAGTTGGGGAATGAAGTAGCGAGGGCTGACGTAGCCGGCTGCGCCTGTAGCGGTGACACAGGGCTTGCAGAGCACACAGCAGCCTGAGGGTATTGAGGAACATGCTGAATAAGATGTACACTGGGCGCTTTGCTAGCTCTGCTTGGCTCCCATTCTATTCGGAGGCTGGCTGGCAGAAGTGCCAAGACTTGCAGACACCTATTCCCCCGAGTATCCCCTTTCCTGTGTTCTGGTACCTTTCGCCTTGGGGGCACGATTAGTTACTAACATGCCAAATACACAACCCCACAGGGTCTGCCACCACACTGCATTAATCCATGAAGTGTTCGTATTCACAGAATCACGCCAAAAAAAACCCCATTTTATTTGAGGATCTCATTTCAGTTTAATGAGTATCATTCTGGTCTATGTATCTATAGATGAGACAGCACTGTATACACTATACAGCTACAATACCTGACCCAAGAGCTTACAGTCCAATAATTCACACACACATCTGTCTATAGTTCTTTACGGTCAATACTATGTAAGTGTTATATATATATATTTAATATAGATATATATTCTTAATATACAGCCCGCAATCCAGTGTCCAGCTGTAGCACACGTGGAACGTCCCAAGGCTAATTCATGCCTTTACATGCTTATACTGAGGTCGCTATGTGCCTGGTGCCTCGCTGTGTATTGAAGCTGCATCTTTGATTAAAGGCGCCAGTGGCATGTTCTTATTCGTGTGGTCGTTCAGCCCAGCGCGACATGATTTCACTTTATGAATAGTCTTATGTCAAGCTAAGCGGTTTGGAAAGAATACAGCGAGTACAAAACAGACGGGGAAGAACCTTACAGCCTCGGCCAAGATCACAGAGCATTGTCCATTTGTCTGTATGGGCTTCATTTTGCTTGATGTGGTCCCCTTGAAGGTTTGAAGTGGTGGAGCATGATTGAATAATGTCTTGTCACCTCCCCCCCCCCCCTTCGTAATACAGGTGTCCTCACAAAATCAGGGATGTATATCCAACAGGGACGAGACCCGTATCCCTTCCGTGGCGGCAGCGGATCCAGTCCTCGTCCACCGTGCTTAGCAGCTGCAGGACATCGTCTTTCTTAAAAGTCAGCTGATCCTGGTCTGTGCTGGTGTGATCACACAACGCTCGTACGGACCTGCAGGTACAAACACAAAAGTTAACAGCGTGGAACCATGATTGGATGCAACTTTTGTCATCGTGCAGCAGTATTTAAAGGCTGATGCACAGCATATGTTTAGGCCTGCAAAAATGACTTTATCATATGTGCCTGAAGGGTGGCGCCATCACAGTACAGCAATTTAAGCTGCAGGTAGTAAACGTTGCCCTACAGGAGACTTCTACAATATAACCACAGATTCCAGCACGTCCATGTCAACCTGGAAGTGTTCCCTGCTTAAGGTTACATAACCACCGCTTCAGCAGTTGCGGGTTTATAGGCATGTCCTATAACAGGGGTCTGCAACCCCTCAAAGAGCCATTTGGACCCGTTTCTGGCAAAAAAGAAAACACTGGGAGCCACAAACCCCTTTTGACATCTAAAATGTAGTTAACACTGCATATATTGTTTTTTACCTTTATGCTATGTGGTGGGCAGAGGTACTCTAAACATTTAATATTTTTTTTTAAAAATAATTTTAAGCCCACACAAGGCAGATAATCGCCATGTCATTTATAAAAAAAAAA
Organism: Leptobrachium leishanense; assembly: GCA_009667805.1. Classification (NCBI taxonomy): domain Eukaryota; kingdom Metazoa; phylum Chordata; class Amphibia; order Anura; family Megophryidae; genus Leptobrachium; species Leptobrachium leishanense. Next base: position 19,311,880 of record CM019075.1, read on the forward strand.
AAAATTCAAATTAATAAGTTACAAGCATTTATAAAGCACCAACAAGTTCCGTAGCACTGTACAGTGGGAGATATATATTAACCCCCAGCCTCCATATACAGTCATGGCCGAAATTGTTGGCACCCCAGACATTTTTCCAGAAAATCAAGTATTTCTCACCGAAAAGTATTGCAGTAAGACATGTTTTGCTATACACATGTTTATTCCCTTTGTGTGTATTGGAACAAAACAAAAAAAGGGAGGAAAAAAAGCAAATTGGACATAATGTCACACAAAACTCCAAAAATGGGCTGGACAAAATTATTGGCACCCTTTCAAAATTGTGGATAAATAAGATTGTTTCAAGCATGTGATGCTCCTGTAAACTCACCTGGGGCAAGTAACAGGTGTGGGCAATATAAAAATCACACCTGAAAGCAGATAAAAAGGAGAGAAGTACACGTAGTCTTTGCATTGTGTGTCTGTGTGTGCCACACTAAGCATGGACAACAGAAAGAGAACTGTCTGAGGACTTGAGAACCAAAATTGTGGAAAAATATCAACAATCTCAAGGTTACAAGTCCATCTCCAGAGATCTAGATTTTCCTTTGTCCACAGTGCGCAACATTATCAAGAAGTTTGCAACCCATGGCACTGTAGCTAATCCCTCTGTGGATGGACGGAAGAGAAAAATTGATGAAAGGTTGCAACGCAGGATAGTCCGGATGGTGGAGAAGCGCCCCCAAACAAGTTCCAAAGAAATTCAAGCTGTCCTGCAGGCTCAGGGAGCATCAGTGTCAGCGCAAACTATCCTTCAACATTTAAATGAAATGAAACGCTATGGCAGGAGACCCAGGAGGACCCCACTGCTGACACAGAGACATAAAAAAGCAAGACTACAGTTTGCCAAAATGTACTTGAGTAAGCCAAAATCCTTCTGGGAAAACGTCTTGTGGACAGATGAGACCAAGATAGAGCTTTTTGGTAAAGCACATCATTCTACTGTTTACCGAAAACGGAATGAGACCTACAAAGAAAAGAACACAGTACCTACAGTGAAATATGGTGGAGGTTCAATGATGTTATGGGCTTGTTTTGCTGCCTCTGACACTGGGTGCCTTGAATGTGTGCAAGGCATCATGAAATCTGAGGATTACCAAAGGATTTTGGGTCGCACTGTAGAGCCCAGTGTCAGAAAGCTGGGTTTGCGTCAGAGATCTTGGGTCTTCCAGCAGGACAATGACCCCAAACATACGTCAAAAAGCACTCAGAAATGGATGGCAACAAAGCGCTGGAGAGTTCTGAAGTGGCCAGCAATGAGTCCAGAGCTAAATCCCTTTGAACACCTGTGGAGAGATCTTAAAATTGCTGCTGGGAAAAGGCGCCCTTCCAATAAGAGAGACCTGGAGCAGTTTGCAAAGGAAGAGTGGTCCAAAATTCCGGGTGAGAGGTGTAAGAAGCTTATTGATGGTTATAGGAAGCGACTGATTTCAAATATTAAGTTATGGGTGCCAAGAATTTTTGGAGTTTTGTGTGACATTATGTCCAATTTGCTTTTTTTCCTCCATTTTTTTGTTTTGTTCCAATACACACAAAGGGAATAAACGTGTGTATAGCAAAACATGTGTTACTGCAATACTTTTGTGAGAAATACTTGATTTTCTGGAAAAATGTCTGGGGTGCCAACAATTTCGGCTAAGACTGTATAATACTCCCCAGGTCCCCACATATATAATAACTCCCAGCCCCCTCCCATGTATAAATGAATAACCCCTAGCCTCCCCATGTATAAATTTATAATCCCCAGGGGCCCCCCCAAGTACCTAGTTTCCATCATCCTCTTCATTTCTGGCACGCGGTGGCTCTCAATCATGCAAAGGGGGCAGGGTTATCCCCGCTCCCCTCACTCTATTGGACAGCCACCGCAAGCCGGAGTCTTCCATCACGCTGCGCCCAGAGCAAGCGCGCAGCGTGATGATGGATCAGACAGTGGACGACGGAGTCTGGGGAAACTCCGGGTTGGGGATGGCTGCGCCCTAGCAGGAGCATCGGCCTGGGAGCCGCAGCAGGGCGATGAAAGAGCCACATGCAGCTCCGGATCCGCAGGTTGCAGATCCCTGTCCTATACCATCACTTAAAAGTTATCTCTGTGCATGCACTTTAATCATGGGACTTGTAGGTAGAAACACATGGCAGTACTGCATAGGACTGTGGGTAAAAACACAAAGCGATATCTCCATGCTATTGTGGTCCATCAGAATGGAAACCCTAATAGTTGACTTTCTCAAAACTTTGCTGGTTCTGCCAGTGGTCGGTAAAATCTCTTTGCACAGTGTTTGTACCACGCAGAGAGTGGAATTGCACGGAATATGTACAGACGTTGCTGACAGACCTACCTTTCTTTTTTGCCTGTATTTTGCGGAGTGGTGCCGCCAGGGTCTGCAGCAGAGCTGGGGATTCTTTCGGGTGGAGGCGGCTTCTTGGCGAGCCCGAATATACTAATATTTGGAGGAAGCCAACTGGAAGGGCGCCTAAAGGAGACAGAGCGAACAAGTCATCTTCTGAATCTGCCTCCTAGTACAGATTTACTTTCACCCCATCACAGGACCTCCTCACATACCGTGCCACCAGTACATTTTATATATTCGTGCATCGGAAACTTTTATCAACTGGCTTGTGGCCACCACCTTACCTAGATTTTACTCTCTTCTTTTCCATCTCTCTGTCCTGAGTTGAATTTGCTCCGAATAGGTTTCCAAGCCATATCCCCCATTCCTCGTTACTCTGATTCAGAGCTTCGTTGCGAGCATCGGGTTTGATGTACTTGTCCCTGTTGTCCGCAGAGTTTGTCTCGCCGTCTAAGTCCGTAGGACACCTTGACGTGTCGTCCCGGTCTTTGAGAGGTTTGGCAATCTCTTTGGGCTGTGCTGTCAAAATACCTTCTTCCTTAATTTGAGGTGGTTCTTCTTGAGCCCTTGATTGTGTGGACTCTGGTTTTACAGGTAAACTTGCTTCCTCCACTTTGCCAGGCTCTGTAGTGCCCCAGCTTATCCCGTTCATCAGGTGCGCTAAGCTGAAAGAATCTTTTCTGGAAGGAATATAAATGCGGGAGGCCTGGCTGAGATGTTGCCACCAATTACGAGTGGACTCCTCTGGGCTGTCTGCAGTGGGTGAGCAGTTCTCGCCAGGAGTATCCTTCAGGGGGACACCCGATATCTGTGTGCTATCTTTGCGTGTTGGGAGGGCATCTTCTTTGTTTCCCACTAAGTTGTGTGCAAGCTGCTCTCCCCAGTGCAGGATGTGCTTGAGGGATCTCCCTCCCCAGGGGTCCGACACCATCTGTCCATAGCTGTGAAGCTGGTGGGATTCGGGAAGGTCCTGTAGAGGTAGATGGTGATGCTCAAACAGTAGATCCACGTGAAAGTTCAATGCGGACAGAGGTTGCAAGATCAGAAGAAGCTCATCGAAAAGCTCGGGCTGGGAAGTAGCTGCCAGCATCAGGAATGCAGATGATCCATAAAAAGCAGAGTAGTGACCTGTTGGATTGAGAGAAAAAACCTACATGTCATACTTTGGTTGTAATCTCGTTTGAGCAGGACACCTTTTGATCCATTGCTCCTGTGTGATGTCATCTTTTAAAACTGGTGAACGTTGCATGAAAACAATGCATTGAACCTTGGATGCCATGGAGTAGCTGGATCTGTTTCCTGAAGAGCACCATACGCTTTGTGTCTGACACAGAGTAACGCTTTGTATCTGGTCCTTTCATGGGACTTTTGACAGCCAGTCCAAAAAAGAAACTCCCCACACCCAACAGATTTTACAAGAACATGTTTATTCCAACACCCGTGACTAGCAGTGACCTCTACGCTTTGACATCTACTTAGAGCTATGGAGAAATAATTGTATCCTCTGTGTTAGGAGCCGTGTCGGATTTGATAGTTTCCTATTGTATTTTTGGGACTTTTCGTCTGACTAGAAGATACAATTTTTAACCTGTGTTTACAATATAGTCTCTCATCACCTCCTGAGCTACGACTCGCATCGGGAGACATACTCACTGTGCGTTTGGTGCAGATGTGATATCCAGATGTCCAACTGTTTAGTGCTGAGAGAGAAAGAGCATATGTTCATGAAAGAAACTCGTGGTATCCCGCCATCCAGTGTACCCAATCCCAAACCCCGTTAAACAATTTTAAAAACCGTTTTAGATCGATGACACCCGCTTTTTCACTTACTTCAGAAGACCAAAGATGAAGGCGTTGAACCTCCTCTGAGGGTCTCGTAGCTGTGAGAAACGACTGATGGTGCGAAATAGGCGTAATGTGGACCCTGGTGTGGAATCTAAGAGAAGACCAAGATTCAGTATCCGCCTACCAACAGGTTAATCCAGTTTCACCTATTCCCCTCAATTTAATAAACCGGCCCACTGGAGGCATGTCGCACCATCTGGTCAGTGTACTCTGTGCTCTCCACTACATGGGGATTTATCTGCAGCTTTTTCAAAACTGATTGACCATCACTTAAACATGACAACGAAGATCCTGACTTTTTTTTTTTTTTTTAAAAGAACAAACCTCAATAGCTGTCGGGCTACTCACGGCAGAGGACGTGCTGCGAGTGTGTGTCCCTGCATCTTGGATCATTTGGCTCGTACCTGGTTTGATGGATGTCTCCACCAGATTCCACGGGCTCAGCCTCCTGCTGCCGATGATCACATCTTTCTGAAAAGGCTTTAATCCATCTGCCAGCAGCTTATAAAGGGAAGGGCACAAGCCGTTGAGGAGTAGGTAGCCGAGTTCAGGACTGAGTCTGCTGTCCCCGAGCTGAGCCTAAAAAGATACAAAGTTACAATTTCCTTGCATGCGTCTGTTCCTCACGGCTCATCGATCTTCTGACCATCAGGTCAACCCTGATCCCAACATATTGCTTCTTTTCAGCTCTGATGCCCTCGCACCCCATCAACTCTAACATCTCACCTATCCATCAACCAATAGCACGAACACCTTCTCCCAAATACCAGTGGTCAACGATACAACCAGTTGTCATCTATATACCTCTGATCTGTTTGTTAACCATCTCCCTCTAATGGACATCCCCAACACCTCTTTGGCCATGCCTTCAGATCTTCCAAGCGTCTGGAACCCATACCAGACTCTCCTCTCATGTGTAGCACCCACACAAGCTCCTGACAACCGTTCCTGCTTCTCACCTTCTTCACTTGGTTTCTGCTGCTGTTGAAGTGACGGATGACGTTGTCCACTGAAAAACCGATTGTAACTAGCAGACCTGGAGAGAGAGAAACCAGCGGCGCGAATAAGCGGGGACATAATGTATGACTACACAACACTTTTACAGATTTCCACAGGAAATGTCAACTTTGTTTCCATTTCACCTGTGATGGGAGAGTGTTCCCTTATCTGTCCATTTGATGTATAATGTGACAGTTACTCTGGTTTGAAGTATATACTGTTACACAGGCAGATTCTGGCTCTTACGATGTAGTTGTAAGGAACAACTTTCCTCGGTTATCTGATATCGTTTTCTTGACACCACCCCTTCTGGACAATAGGACCGGGGTAAATTCAGCAGGTGACAACCATTGTCTACACTGCAACATTTCTTTCCTGTTCTTTCGGTCAATAACGACAGGTAGACTCCATTGTATATTGTCTCATTTAAAGTGTTTTCTATCCGAAGACCTACTAGGCCAAGACTCAGCAACCTCGGCCGTTTTGTACCTACATCTCCTCCCATGCTCAGTCACACATGCAGTTCCAAAACATCTGGAGGCTAAGGTTTCTGAGCTCTGCACTATGGACTCTACTTGGCATCCAGCAAGTGTAAGCCGAGGCTAATCCTCAAGGTCGGAATACGAAAGGTGGTGTTGCGTTTGTACTCTGACCTCTCCAACCATCTACACTTAATAGGTATGGCCTGCTGCTGTGGGTTAAAGGGGTTTGTTGACATCTACTTTTTCCGAGGTGCCTCGTTCCCTAAATCCTAATGCCCAGACGAGCAGCTCGCTCGCTCTACTCATACACAAGCCTACGGTTTCCTCTCGATGTTCTTCAAATGCTCCTCACCTTGGGTCAAGTCCAATCCTCTTTCCATCCTACATGGGGCTCTACCCCTGCCATAACACCCATACACTCTTCCAATTTCGAGTTGGCAGCAGACAGCCGTAAGATATTTTGTATCCCCTGGATTATTTTCTGGCCATATCCTAGCGCAGGTATCCAGGTGTTCCGGTTTTCCCCCCGCTGGTTGGGTATTAATATCCTTATAAAACTGTAATGGTGCCAGCGGTGTCCAGGCACGAGTACACGTAATCCGTTTCGAATAGAATTTCTCCTTGTTTCCACGGCAACAACATTTCTCTTCCAGTTCTGATTGCTTAGATGGGAAGTGGGATTTCATTGGGTTAGAGGGTGGGCTTCTCGCCACCTGCTGGACCTGTTCCTGTCCTATCAGCAGTCATCACCGAGCTGTTACCTCGGAAAAAGCCGAGAAGGAAAATGATGGGAAAGCTGGGGGATACAATGAGTCTCTCTTTTAGGAACAACAGTTCAGAGAGTCTTCCTGGAAAAATAGACCTGTCTGATCCTCAAAGACCCGAGCTTTATGGCATCATCGCAACGGATAGAGGAAGCCGAGTGACTCCTTTGACGGCATCGAAGGCTACAAAAGGTCTTTATTCTGCATAAAGCACTGGATCCACTGCCATGTTTAATCGTGTATGTGAAATAAGACACGTCCCCTCCCCCCCCCTTTGAGTAATTCAGCCCCACTACAATGTATAAGAGCTTTGGGACCGTCAACCAACCTTTCTTTTCCAGATTCGGCGAGGCTTTTCCTCCATCTGCCATGAAATGCACTTGGACTGGAAAATAAAAATCAAGAATCAAATCCTTGCTGCTCAGACCTCCACACGTACGCACAGACACCACACACACGTAACCCAAAGCTTAAAACAAATCCCCTGCTTCTTCTGACCTAAGCGGTAGGGTAGCACGTTTCATGTCCGACCTGCCCAATAGCATGCCGGTTGTGCACCATGCCCCTAAACCAGTGACGGCTAGCCTTTGCACGCCAGGTGTTTTGGAACTACGTGCCTCGTCGTGCTCAACTTTCCAAAAATTGCAACCAAACTGGTATCCTTCAGAATGGAAGAGCATCAATGGGACTTGTAGTCCTGAACCAGCTGGGGTGCAAAGGTTAGTTAGCGCTGCCGTAAACCCATGGTAGGGGCTGGCACCAAAGTCGAGCGTTGCCCGAGACTCTGCTGCCTGCCCTTTCTGCAAACCGGCCTGCAATGTCCGATACAGTCGCAAAATTCACAATGTTTCCCTGAATATATTTACTCTTCCTGCTGATGAGCGGCACGTGAAAAGTGCTGCCCGTCAGTGTGTACATTCATATGCACCAGAAAGGGGCAGTCGGCAAGTACAACCAAAAAGCTACATTTGGGCCACTCGGGTGGCATTTCCTTCCTGCACACTGAATGTTAAATACTTCAGGGCAGCACCCCGCATAGGGGTGTAGTTATATACACAGCACTGCTATAATACCCTGTTACAGTGATGGCGGACCTCAGCAACCCCGGTGTTTTGAAACTACATGTCCCATGATGCTCTGACAGCGTTATTTCTGGCTAGGAATTGTGGAACGTGTAGTTCTGGTTCGCCATCATGGCTGTGTTAGGATGGGGGAGGGGCAGTATTGCTAGTGTTTATTTCCTATAAGCGCTGTGACTTGAATCCTGAGATTTCTGACTGATGTTCAACAAGAAGAAGCCATGAGCTGTGCCCCCACCACCACCACCAGCAGGGCTGGCAGGCTGCCATACTCAGTGTGTGGAAGAGGCACTGACCTCACAGGCTTCCATAAATAGACATTACAAAATGACATACATTGTTTTCAATTCAAAACACAGGTCAGGTGTCTGCAAGCTCCTCTGTATTTCCAGATGTCTTGGGACTGCATTTCCCATGATGCTTAGCCATCCCAAAGCAAGGCGTATACATATGGGAAATGTGATGCCAGACATTTTGTATGTGTGTTTGTGTGTGTATATATATATATATATATATATACACAGTGTCACACACATACACCCCCTTTACTATTTGTAAGAGCTGAGTCACACCCCAGGTACACAGGGCTGGGGTTATTTGTGCCCATGGTGAGTTGGCACAGTGCGGTCACTGGAATGTCAGAATGCAGGCCTGGCACTTTAAATCAAGGCAGGATTTAACCCCCTCTTAATTCTACTTTTGTTTCCCCTACAGTTTCTGTTCACTCACCCTGAATCTCCAGAGACCCTCAACCGGTGAAACTAGGACCCAGGGGCTCTGCAGGTGGTAAGCGGTGCCTCCAAGTGGTCAAAGTGTGTCACGTGATAGCAATTTGCCAATCAGGCTTTAAGTGACTTATCTGTTTACTTCCGGGATCGACCATATGGGAGGGGCGGGGCTACCGATGTTTGGGTGGGGAAATGAAAGAGTTGTGGGGCTGTTAATTACAAAGAGTGTGTAATGTTTTGTAAATAAGGACTCAAAACAAGCAGTGCAATGTCTGTCTAGCATCCATACTGCCCAAGAGTCCCTTCTTAGGAGGGGTGGGCCCAATACTCGGCACAGATCCACTCTGTCCCTCTTTTTTAGGGGTTCCTCCATATATTCAGGGTGTGCAGGTGTCTTTAGGGGCTCCTTCATATATTCAGGGTGTGTGGGTGTCTTTTTAAGGGCTCCTCCATATATTCAGGGTGTGCGGTGTCTTTTTAGGGGCTCCTCCATATATTCAGGGTGTGTGGGTGTCTTTCTAGGGGCTCCTTCATATATTCAGGGTGTGCGGTGTCTTTTTAGGGGCTCCTCCATATATTCAGGTGTGCGGGTGTCTTTTTAGGGGTTCCTCCATATATTCAGGGTGTGCGGGTGTCTTTTTAGGGGCTCCTCCACATATTCAGGGTGTGCGGTGTCTTTTTAGGGGCTCCTCATATATTCAGGGTGTGTGGGTGTCTTTTTAGGGGTTCCTCCATATATTCAGGGTGTGCGGGTGTCTTTTTAGGGGCTCCTCCACATATTCAGGGTGTGCGCGGTGTCTTTTTAGGGGCTCCTCCATATATTCAGGGTGTGTGGGTGTCTTTTTAGGGGTTCCTCCATGTATTCAGGTGTGTGGGTGTCTTTTTAGGGGCTCCTCCATATATTCAGGGTGTGTGGGTGTCTTTTAGGGGTTCCTCCATATATTCAGGGTGTGCGGGTGTCTTTTTAGGGGCTCCTTCATATATTCAGGGTGTGTGGGTGTCTTTTTAGGGGCTCCTCCATATATTCAGGGTGTGTGGGGGTCTTTTTAGAGGCTCCTCCATATATCCAGCGTGTGTTCTTTTAGGGGTTCCTCCATATATTCAGGGTGTGCGGGTGTCTTTGGGGTCTCCTCCATATATTCAGGGTGTGCGGGTGTCTTTGGGGGCTCCTCCATATATTCAGGGTTCGTGGGTGTATTTTTAGGGGCTCCGTTTATTCAGGGTGTACAGGTGTCTTGTTAGGGGCTCCTCTATATAAAGGGTGTGCGGGTGTCTTTTTAGGGGCTCCTCCATATATTCAGCGTGTGTGGGTGTATTTTTAGGGGCTCTGTTTATTCAGGGTGTGCGGGTGTCTTTTTAGGGGTTCCTCCATATATTCAGGGTGTGTGGGTGTCTTTAGGGTTTCCTCCATATATTCAGGGTGTGCGGGTGTCTTTTTAGGGGCTCCTCCATATATTCAGGGTGTGTGGGTGTCTTTAGGGGTTCCTCCATATATTCAGGGTGTGTGGGTGTCTTTAGGGGCTCCTCCATATATGCGGGGTGTGCGGGTGTCTTTTTAGGGGCTCCTCCATATATTCAGGGTGTGCAGGTGTCTTTTTAGGGGCTCCTCCATATATTCAGGGTGTGTGGGTAATATTTTTAGGGGTTCCACCATATATTCAGGGTGTGCGGGTGTCTTTTTAGGGGTTCCTCCATATATTCAGGGTGTGCGGGTGTCTTTTTAGGGGCTCCTCCATATATTCAGGGTGTGCGGGTGTCTTTTTAGCGGTTCCTCCATATATTCAGGGTTTGCGGATGTCTTTTTAGGGGCTCCTCCATATATTCAGGGTGTGTGGGTGTCTTTTTAGGGGCTCCTCCATATATTCAGGGTGTGTGGGTGTGTAACAGAGCTGCAAAGCAATACAATTCCCCCAATCAGTCTGTAAACTGTAATAAATGTTGTTAGAATCCCTCGCTGTAAATTATATACTTTGCTTTTGTTCTAAATGACATTTTTATTGACATAAATAGCCCAGATCAGCTGTGACGTCATCTAAAACGTTTTGTAATGTCATGGCGTCTGTCCCCACCACCGGCGGCATTCCTAAAATGCATGTGTCCCTCTCTGGCCTTTTGAAGTGATGGGAGCTGTCTGCATCTCCTGGTGGGTAAGTCACTTACACGCGCCTCTGACTGTATATCTGTATATCCTTGTGAATGAAGGTCGTTATTGATGGGCATTAAAATGCTCCCAAACCTGTGCTTGGTGTATCCAAATGGGGGGTGCAGGCAGGTTCTCGTTCTGGTGACACCCGGGTGAGGGTCCTGATCCTCGGAAACAATGGTGACTGCAGTACAGACATGTCGTGCGTGTTCAGCAGGTGCAGAAAACCCCGATGTGGCGGGGAAAGGGCCCCTACAGGGGACATGCGGGCGGGGAGCGTCTGCAGAACGGCACAGGGGCTACAGGGCAGCAATGCCGTGGCACTGGGCATGGCCAGGCTAGGAGGCGACAGGGAGACAGGTGGGAAAATCAGCCTGTGGTTAGTAGGAAGCTGGATGAGCAGATGAGAGGGTATAGCCTGTGGGCCAAACACGGAGCCTTTTGTCGGGGGTACAGGGTAGGCAGCACATAGTATTGGGGTGCAATCCCATGGCACAGAGTTAACCGAAAGGTACAACAAAAGCACATTGCATATATTTCACAGGGTCACATGTACAAAAAAGGAAATGCGTATACATAGGCAGGTGTCGAAGAACCCGTGAAGGGGGCGTTTTAATGGAAGGTCACAGGTAAAGAGACATTTAGGGTAGGGCAGGACAGTGTCACTCACACAGGTACATGGGTAGAAGGAAACAGAGCAGATACACAAAGTGCCAAGACATACATGAGACCCAGTCCCGTGTTTCATTGACGCAAGCCAGGGGGTGCATGAGATGGATAAATGAGGTGTAATCATGGTATACAAAGCACAAACAATATTGAATATCCAGTTATATTGGGTCATCCGAAGGGAAAGGAGAGGTCAGACACCAGGAGGGGTTTAGATCAAAGCCACGGGTTTCAAACATGGGGTTTAGATCATCGAATGCAAGGCACCATGGACCCATTGACATGGGCACCGGTTTCAATAGAGGCAATGGACGTCACAAACGAGGACAGATATTGGTCAAGGAAGCCACACGCCAGATTGGGAAGAAGCCACAAAGGTCAGACAAGAGATCGGATGGACAATGAACAGCAAATTGCATGAGAAGGTTGTACAGGATGGGACCGGTCAAGCACGGGAGACATGTCAGAAGGTCAAGCACATGGTTAGTTTGAAGACCAAAAGGTTGGGTTAGAAGGAGAGGTAAGGTTATTCATGCAGGAGAATTGGCAAGGTAGACCCAGAGAGAGACAGCAAGCGAAGTGAGACAGAAGAGAAATGTCACGGTTAGTTTGAGGGGAAACAAAAACACAATGAACAAACACAATGCATATGAGTACAAAACATGTCTAATGGCCCACACATAGGAATGTCTTCCAGGAAAACATCCTTCCACCTCACCTGTCTCCATCCGCTCTTTGTATCTACATGCAGACTGACAAGTCATGATTCAATTCAACGGACCCTCTACTCGTTAAGGAATACAAAAGAACAAGACCCCCTAATCCTAGTAGGCCCACCCCGTCAGAAGGTACATTGGAGTCTTCATTAGAAGAACAATTCTGAAGACTTATAAGCTACAAGTTCAGGCGTATATCTTATATGAGGTCTACGGAAAATCTGACCCTCGACCTTCAATTTTTTTTCTTTTAAAAAAAACAATTATCATTCTACTAATCCTCTGATTGGCGAGTGGCAAAAATGCTGCACCAAATTGTGGGTTTATTCTTAAAGAACGTTATCTGAGCTCAGGAACATGTGGATGCCACTTTTTTGTCCCCGTGCGTCTTGAGAATGTAACATGCCATCTCTCTGTAAGGGAGTTGGCACGTCTTTAGTGGTTACCCTATCGTAATCACCCAGGACATTGAGGCTTGGACAATCCCCAAGCTTCTGCCATCACTGTGGACACCCTTTGCCTGATTATGTGTCAGGTCTGCATTCAATTCGGGGTGCTAATATAGAATAATGAAGCTTTTAATTCTGGGAAGTTTTTTGGAAACTTGAATTTCAAGTGTTTAAGGCCAGAATAATGGTTTTGGAAAATTTTCCTACATTTTTACAGTTTAGCTCCATACATGTTTTTTAAAATTATTATTAACCAGGAAATAGTTTTTTGTTTTTTTTAATTGACACCAGACCAGCTGTATCCTGGGAACTGGCATTTGGTCTGTCCATGCAATAGTTGACCACTTTTTTTCAGTCTTGACCTACGCTGCGACTTGCTCTTTATTGCACACCATACTCTCGACTTCTCTATTAAGAATTGCCCATAAAAGGTTAGGAGACTAATCTGATTCTAGTGGTTGTCCAGAAGCTGCAGACTCAATGTGGATCGGGCATCCAAGTCACTGTGTGGAAGGCTACAGAGCCAATCACTATTTTGAAGGTCACAGAGCATATCTTTCATATTTCAAGGATACCGAGACCACTGTGGAGTTACAGGTCATTGAGCCCATTAATTACTGGTATATCGTTGCACCTATCGGTTATTGGAGTGTCGTGGAGCTAGTGAATTATTACAAGGTTGTGAACCCCATCAATTGGTGGAAGCTAATGTGGCCCATCAATTATTGGAAGGTTGTGGTGCTTGTCAATTATTGAAAGGCTATAGAACCCACCAATTATTGGAAGGTTGTGGAGCCCATACATTATTGTAAGGTTGTGAAACCCATACATTATTGGAAGGTTGTGAAACCCATACATTATTGGAAGGTTGTGGAGCCCATACATTATTGGACAGTTTGTGGTGCCCATCAATTGGATAGGTTATGGAGCCCATCAATTGGATAGGTTATGGAGCCCATCAATTGGATAGGTTATGGAGCCCATCAATTAATGGAAGGTTATGGTGCCCATCAATTAATGGAAGGTTATGGTGCCCATCAATAATTACACGATTTGGAACCCGATCATTTATTGGAAGGTTATGGACCTCATCACTAGTAGAGGTTATGAAAATCATTACACAGCAGAATATTTTAGGGCATTTCATCAAATGGAGAGTTACAGAATCTGTCACTGTTTGGGCAATAAATGATCACTCCACGATCTATAGTGTTGAGGGGTTAATGTTTGAAGAATGATCACAACTAGCAACCATGTTATTCCTAAGCATCAACTGTAAACTTCCCTGATTTTTCCACCACATTTGTGGCTCATAGATTTCTTACCTTCTCTGAACTTCTTGTCTCCTCCATCTGCCTTTCCTCGAACCCATTTCTCTCCCTTCTTTGCTAGGGGGTGGCTGCCGTTGAAGGTTGACTGAATATAAGCACCTCTTGGACTCCGTATTCCTGTGTTAGACATGGGCACTGTATAGCCACTTGCTGACCACAAGTCTTGAACTCTTCCATCAGCCGCTTCCATATGTTCCCTTCTTGTACCTGATTGCAGCGGTCTTATTTCTTGTGCATAATGGTATGGCAAACCAGCCATGTCTTCACCTCTCTGCTCTTTTTCTTTCTGGCGGTGGGACCCATTTTCGTTTGGGTGGTGAGAACCATTTTCCACGGTACGTGGGATCTCAAGCCACATCTCCCGATCTGACAGATGTGGGAACTCATTTTCAACACATGCTGTTTTCTGGGGGCCCATATTCCCACTGGTCTGGAATTTTGCCTGCTGAGCACTCTGCTTGGACAGAGTGCTGCGATATTTCATTTCTCGGAACGTGGTAACCTCCTTGCCTGCAGCTAATGACAAATTATATTGCTCATGTGCTCCTTGGTAGAAGGCCGTAGCTGTCAGTTCATTGACTGGGGGGTTCTCACTGTCTGGAGAGAAGACAATTAACCAGTCACTCTTGTCTTTCTTGGTCTGTTGAGATGGTCCCACTCCTGAACCTCTTCTCCTCTTTTGGGCTAATTCATTGAATGAGGTTATGGTCTTCCTAGGACTCTGTGTATTTACGTGCCCATGTAAGACCAGACCTGGCAGGAGCTCATCATCTTCTAAAAAAGGCCACGTGCTATGGGTAACCTCTTGGATTTCGGTTGACTTGGAAGTATTGTCAAGTGTCTCGGTTCTTTGTATTGCATCCTCATCACAAGAAAGACATCCAGATGTTGGTGGAGATGGGCTAGGTTGAAGGCCAGATACATCATTGCAATTAGCATCCAAAGTGGTGGCATGTCCCTTCTCAATGGATGTGGTCGTTGCTGTGCTGTGGGTTTTGGATTCCTCTGGGGTACTAGGAGGAGGTAGTATAGTAGGGTTATTTGTTTCATGACTAAGTGAGTTTTCCATGGCAGCGTCCAAAGGGATGATGTCAGGCTGCTGATCCGGTGTCTCCAATCCATCCTCTACGAACTCTTTGTAGTACATAGATGCTGGAGATTCATCGAGTGTGAAGTCTGAGGAGCTGCTGCTGTTGGAAGACGGTGAAGACGCAGATAATGGACTGGAAGGTAGATCAAAAGGAGACGGGAGCTCTTCACAAATGTTTGCCTCCAGATTGTCCTCTGAGTTCTCCAAACAAGGGCTCATGTGTTCGGAGTGCTTATCGCAGCACTGACATGGAATAGAAGGATCATTAGAGTTGGCGTCAACCTCCACACTGTCGGCGATGTCTTTCCAAAGGTGGTGATGCCCTGTAACTCCTTTGCCTGGGTCTTTGGTGATGGAGTTTTCCATAAGCTCGGGCCGCAATGAGAGATGCACGCCAAGTGACACATGCTGCAGATGCACATAGTTTAGGTTGCTCACAAGAGCGTTTCTTGGAGCCAGCATGGTTGTATCTTTTTTGCGAGTCTTGATCCAAGTAGATGGTCTTCGAATTTCTTAAACCACCTTCCCTGGTGACATTTTGGCAAGTCGGAAGCTGTATGAACATAAACTAGCTACAGCCAATATTTTAGTCCATACTGTATGTTGACATTTCTATGTCATTCCCTCCTGGTCCTTTTATTCAAGACTTTCAAAGTACAGTAGACCAAGAGCCACTGGATCTCGCTACCTCCCTGGTGTCGACCTGTAGGACAGGAGATAAGAGCCAGGAGGCTTTGTCAGGGACCATGGTACGTACGTATGGCTCTTTATGATCACTGGACGAACTTGTTTAACGGTGTTCAAGCAAAGCCTACTCATGATAGGTCTTAGGGGAACACAACATGGACAACATGACAAACTGGGATTTCAGGTAGAAAAATAACACACAAAAGAATGAAAAGGATACAGGGATGATCAGAACAATACAGACACGATGCCACATCAAAATGAGATACACTACAAAAAACATGGACAACACTACAACGTAACAGGTGCCACAATATGGGGATAGAGAAATCCACAACACAAGCAAAACATGGCGCACATTTTAGAAAATTCACTGACGTGGGACATACAGTTACACATCGACACAATGAACTATAACAAGGTTGCACGCCGTATAATACACACACAACACGGACTGGAAAATACACACTGAGCCACAAGATGGGAAGATGTGCGACAAAACAAAACACGAGGAGACACGCAGACAAACAGCAGAGAAATACAGCGACATACAGTGGGTGTGATCCTTTAGGGCTCGCTGCGTTAATGTGGGGCTGTAACGATGGTGTGAATGCGCTGCTTGCAGGGTTATATCGGGGGCGCAACATAAACGGTTAATTCTAGGTATTGGGGTTCCCCTGAGTAATGAGGCTTGCTTTCTTTTAGGACCCTCAGAGGTATCACAGGGTTTCCTCGGGTGAAGCAGAGCTCGGAAACTAGTGGTCAGTGTTTTAAAGGGGATATGGTGGGAGCTTAAATAGCCACACACAATCGGCATGGAATCCAAAATAGTCTAACGAGGTAATCTAGGGGTGACCGATTCATGCGTTTAGCCTGGTTTGCTCGAGGAATTGTAAGCTTGAATACCAGACCCCCAAAACTCTCTCTCATTGCCCTGTTTATGCTGTGTTTGCCATCGCGGTGTCGCCTCGCATCCACCCTTCCTCCTGTCTGTCCATCCTCCCGAAGTGCACCTCATCCTTTCCTAGCCCTGGACCACTTCTCAATCTTGCAATGTGCCCCATCACTTTGTGCCCCCCCAGCTATACCCTTGCCCGATTCATTCTCTTCTTGCCATTACAGCTGTTATCTTCTGTTCCTACACTATGCCGCCATTCCTCTTCCTTACACTGGACCACCTCTCCTCATTCCTCGTCTTTGCGACGGATCCCGCCTCTGTGCCCTCTCCCATACCCTCATTCAACTGTATTTCCCGGCCCCCTCCGTCACGTGCTGTTTTTGTCCCACACTGACCTCATCCCTGCACCAAATGCCTTTATTGTTCCAGCGCGTCCCTAGCCTAGACGCCTCTCCTCTTTGCACTTCCATTCTGTGCCCAGCCCTTGGACCCTTCTAATCCATCCGACCACCTCCTACCCTATCGGCCCCATTGGTCCTTTGGATCCCTAAACCGCCATTCCTTTAATCGAGGGCTGACAAACTCTGCCCTCCCCCTCCAGATGTTTCTGAACTACAACTCCCATGATTCCCTGGCCATCTATTGCAGTGATGGAGTTCTGGGAACAACATCTGAGGGGGGGGCGGTGAGTTTGACAGCCCTGCTTTAATCGTACCACTTTTTTTACCATCACTACACTATGTCGCTTTTATACTGGTGTGCCAACATTCTCCCTCATTAATGATTCTCTTGGTATCAATGTATCCCTCTCCTAACCATGAAATGCTGCCATTCATCCCCCTCTCATCCCTGATCTCTACGCCGGTCCCCCGCACTGTCCTCCTTCCCCATCCCTCTTCCCATCCACTTCCTTCCGTCCTCCACCTTCCATCCTCAAGAATCAGCCGGCCATCGACCGATCTCGTGGATCCTCCTTTCTTGGTTTCCCATCACGGCAGTCGTGCACGGATTCCCGTATCCTCCACCAGTCGTGCACGGATTCCCGTATCCTCCGCCAGGAGAATGATGAGGAGTGGATTCTGGTAACACCCAGCTTCCTATCCCGTCGATAATACCATCAAGCTCAGCCTCGGCGTTTAGTCCCCAGATGCTCCTCAGAGCACTGACTGCATTCCCTGTGATTATCCCTGAATCAACCTTCTCCGTCAGACTTTCTAGCTCCATTATGTATTTTTCTGGAATAATTTTATCCATTGGATCATGGCAGCCACTGCAGGATCCGTGTCGCTTACACCCGGACCCCACAGGACCACTGAGGCTTGATTAAATACCCAGTGACTGTCCTCCACCCTGTACGCCAGCGCTGGTTTTCCCGTTGACTCAGCCCCCGTGTGTCTCCCTGCCCTGAGCTAGGGATTGTCATGGGAGAGCAAACCTACCTAGAGACGGGTGAGCTGCAGAGGCGAGAGGAGACTCAAAATGATCCCCCCCTCCCTATCTCAGCATCCTCAGCGAAGGATGGACCAGGGGAGGGGACTGGGCTCAGCATCCAGAAGGAGGGAGAGAAAGGGGTGGATAGGCTCAGCATCGCAGGAGAGGAAAATGGAAAGAAGGGGGGGGCTCAGCTCAGCATCCGAAAAGAGGGTGAAGGAAGGGCTGACAAAGTTCTGCATCCAAGAGGAGAGGGAGAGGCATAAGGGAATGGTTGGGGGGGTCGTATCAGCATCCAGAGGGAGAGGGGTTGCAGCACAGCATCCAAGAGGGGGGGTGGTGCAATATCCAGGGCAACGGAGAGAGTGGGGGCTCGCTGAACCCAGCATCCTGCAGGGAGGGCACTATGGTGGACTGGCACAGAAAACAAGGGGGGAGTGATAGACGGGGGGGGGGGGTCAGCCCAGCATCAAGGGGGACAGAGAGAAAAATGGGGGTTAAAGTGGGGTAACCAGACCCAGAAACTGTAAGGCCCCGTTCACACCTGGTCGTTTCACAGCACGTTCCTACGTGCTGTAAAACTCCTAAACACGGAAATCCCATGATTTTCGTATGGGGCCCGTTCACACCTGGGCGTTTATCAGCACGTAGGAACGCGCTGTAAAATGTCCTACACCCAAAGAAGTACAGGAGCTTCTTTGGGGTGTATTGCAGCGAGTTCGCAGCCATAGACTGCAGCGTGAACGCGCTGCAATGCACTTTTTTTCACGTTTGCGCGATACGCGTGTCAAAAGACGTGCGCATTACGCGCATATGAAAAACTCTTAGGCTGGGTTCACTTCACACTGCAGGTGAATCTCCACCAATGTTTATTTTAATAACTAATAACACAGGTCTGCGGAAAAATAAAAAAAATCCAACGAACAAGCTTTTTTGGGGGATTCGGCTGCAGGATACAAAATGAATCACAAGTCGAATGTCGTATCACACGAGGTTTTGCACAGTTTGGATGTTTTGTTATATTGAGCTGCTTTCTGTTGTTTCATATCAGGGAATTAAAGGGCTTTTTGATTGTCAGACGCCCCCCCCCTTACGCCTTTTAGGATCCTGAAGGGCCCGATACGAGTTGCGTTAGACATACTGTAGCCCGTTGCGGTTCCCGTGGATGTGTCGTCAAGATATTGTATTAATGATGGGAGAGTCGCGGCGCTGCGTAAAGTCTTCTCCAGCACATTATCCCAAAGATTCTCAATGGGGCTAAGGTCTGGACTGTGCGGCGGCCAATCCATGTGTGAAAATTATGTCTCGTGCTCCCTCAACCACTCTTGCACAATTTGAGCCTGATGAATCCTGGCATTGCCATCTTGGAATATGCCCGCTGTGCCATCAGGGGAGAAAAAAACCATTGATGGAAAAACCTGCTCGTTCAGTCTCCTAATCTGACCTAAAACATCAAAGCCAGATGTGAAAAAACCTTACGTGATGATGCGAAGCTGAGGTCATCTTTGCATTCAGCATCACAAATTGATATAAAAACACCATAAAGTTTATAAATATTATAAGCCAATAATAATGGACAAATCTGATGGGAATGACCCGTTTAATCATCAGACCACCACTTTAATATCCCACTTTCCTCCCGATATGTAAGTATCTTCGATGGGTCCCTGGTTGCTGACGGGTGCAACTTGCTCTTAAAGGGACGTTCTATCGGTTATTGAACTCTCTCGCAGAACAAGCATTTACCTTAACTTATAGCCATCATTTATACATTCAGAGTTATTCCTGTTTTAAGGCAGAGTTGATGGACGTCTCCCACCTGACGACCTCCTCAGCTGCCTCGCACTACGCTCTACCTTCTGAGAGGAGAGGACCAGCTCTTAAAATGCACCCCCCCCCTTGCATCTCCAGTGCACCTCTAGTGTCCTTTTCCCTTCCAAGATGGACATACTCTTTACATCATTATTATCCGGGGCATTGAAAAGGCCAAAGTAATGCTTTTAATTCTGCTTATGGAGCCTGCTGTACCGGTCGACCGGTCACAAACCGCATCCTTAAGACCGGGTCGAGGTTGTAACAAATGACCCCCCTGTTTTGCACGTCCAGGCAGAGATTGCTGCTGCAACCTGTTCGATCGAAAACTCCAAACTTGCGATTGACATTTTGTTTATCGTTGACTCCTTGGATGTTTTTTAAAGCCATGGATCTGTCTCCATTGGTCTTCATCCTTCGGTCTTGCAAAACACAGCGACTCCTTGACCGGTGACACTCTAGGACCGTTATTCATTCTGCACTCAACAAGTCTTTTCACATCTTCGACCACCGTGTGTCTTGGTGATTATACCAGAAGTCGGCAACCTTGGCCCTCCAGTATTTTTGGAGCTGCATCTCCCAGGAAGCTCAGTCACTCTTAAGGTTGAGCATCACAGGGGAACCAAACGTGGCCCTCCAGATGGTTTGGAGCTGCATATTCCACGAAGCTCAGTCGCTCTTTAGGTTGAGCATCACAGGGGAACCAAACATGGCCCTCCAGATGTTTTGGAGCTGCATCTCCCAGGAAGCTCAGTCGCTCTTTAGGTTGAGCATCACAGGGGAACCAAACGTGGCTCTCCAGATGTTTTGGAGCTGCATCTCCCAGGAAGCTCAGTCACGCTTTAGGATGAGCATCACAGGGGAACCAAATGTGGTCCTCCAGATGTTTTGGAGCTGCATCTTCCACGAAGCTCAGTCGCTCTTTAGGTTGAGTATCACAGGGGAACCAAACATGGCCCTCCAGATGGTTTGGAGCTGCATCTTCCACGAAGCTGTCGCTCTTTAGGTTGAGCATCACTGTGGACGCAAACTTGATTCCAGATGTTTTGGGAATGCATCTCCAATGTCGCTCAGCCAATTTATCGGTTGATCATCTGGATGTTCTGCAACTACATGTTCCATGATGCTCGGCCAACCCAAAGTGTTCCTGAGCGTCATGGGTGGGAAATGTAGTAGTTTGAAAATATCTGCAGGGCCGAAGCTGCTGACCCCTGCTCCAGAGATTATAAATCAACCCCAACCAGCAGTTTTAAAATGTCTTGATTGGCAGAAAGGTGGGTGTAGAGGGAGCATGTGTCGCTGTAGGTTGATATCCTGTAATAAACCACATTACACTCCCCCCACCGTCGTGCCAGATCTAGCGAAGCTCGCTCATCATCACTTTCTATTCTGAGCCCACGCTCTCCTACGACAGATGTAACACATTACTTCAGACTTTCGACACCCCACCTCTCATTGATGTGACTGCTCATTACCGAGCATCATGTGAAAAAACGGGTATAATAAACCAGGCACAAGCAGGAAAATAAATCCCCTGGAACGAGACGTGCGTCTCTCGATGTGGGGCTGCAACGAACGATTATCTATGTATTAGTGGGCTGTTTTTATTTACTCGATGCATCATATGCAAAAAAAAAAATTTGTTTACATAAAAAGAACATTATGTAAAGAAAAACAAAACCTCCCTCCCCTGTTTTCTTACACAATTTGCGTAGGGTACGTAACTTTCGTATGTACATAGGCAAAAATGCGTATCTTCCAGGCGAGCGCCTGGTCAGAATGATGCTTCGTGCGCAGCTCAAGCCCAGGTCTGCTTTGTCCCTGAACGAACGCTGCTACAAGCACTTGGATAGACATGATGCCGGCACACGAAGCGGGGCGAGTGGGGGGGGGGGGCACTCCCCTTTACATACCCCGATTACTGTGGATTATTAGAGCGTCCCATTAAAATAATTTCAATAACAAAGTGGGGGGGGACATAGGCGTGAGAGAGTGCATTTGGGCAATGAACTGACCCGAATGTGAGCGGGAGGGAGTTTCGGCAAGAGACCAGACCCGTGTGTGGGAGAGAATTTGGGGAAAGAGACTGGACCAAAGGGGGTGGTGGCAGCTCAGGGCAGGAGAAGTGGAGGCAGGGAGGGTGGGGTGCTGGCACAGGTCTCCAGATACAAGCATTGATAAAAGACAGGCAGCACAGCTCCACAATTCCTCACTTTTTTGCATCAAATGTCTGCTGTAGCAAACGCCCTGATTGCCCGTGCAATGCCATAGTACAGGGGTGGGCAATTAAAACCCTCCAGATGTTTTGAAACTACATTTCCCGTGATGCTCGACTGCTCATTAGGTTTGTAGAGCCTCAAGGGAAATGTAGTTTCAAAACCTCTGGAAGGCCGTAGTTGCCCACCCCTGCCACAGTAGATAGCTTTAACCAATAGGTCAGCGGATGCAGACAGGTGTACGGTGAAGTGTCACTTTTTCTTAAAAAAATGCAAAAATAAATGAAGTGATGACCTCGGTTGTCGTATTGCCGACTAGTGCAACACAGCTTTTATAGAGAAGTTGCACTTGCCAGCGTCAGGTGGATCATTTTCAACAGGAAATTACAGCCGATCCATCTATGATAGCCATTGTTCCTTGAAACCAGTGGTTTCCAACTCCGGTCCTCAGGTCCCTGCTGACAGGCCAGGTTTGCAGGATATGTGAAGCACAGCACAGGTGATATGATTTGCTGCTCAGTGATTGCAGGATTCAGTCTGTATTTCCCCAAGGTGATCCTTAAAACCTGGCCTGTAGTGGGTCCCGAGGACAGGAGTTGAGAAACCCTGCTTTAAACAATTTCTCAAGCGGATGCTGACAGATGCAGTCGGCTGGAACGGTGCTGGTCGACCGCAGGCCACTATTTAGCGAGTAGAGCCCAATGTGTTTGTTTGAGCCGGTGGCATTCCAATACACGCCACGGCAAACCCTAGTCTTCAAAAAGAACAATAACGTCATTGTACGAGCTCCGAGGCTTCTAAGGAGAGACAATGATGTTGTAGCATGAAGTCCCCTCGGTCCATCATAATGATTGCCCAGCACCCACAAAAAGTGCAACTTCGTAAATTCCGGATCTATGGCAGTTTACTTTTAGGGAGGTATCGGAGATGCCATGGTTCTCCTTAGGTATAGTTGATGTTTCTGAACTACATGTCCACTGATGCTTTGCCAGGCTTTTGGGTGACTAAGCATCATGGGGACATGTAGTTCTGAAACTCCTGGGGTGCTAAGGTTCACAATCACTGGACTATACCCTCCTCACAATAAGGCTGATACAATCATCAGGGGTTGGCGCACCTCTTGTGCGGATTCGCTTGGTATGTCAGGTCTGGCCACAGCATATGGTATTGTCTTCTCTAATGGCACCATCCAGCTGAAACATTTTCAGACCTTAGTTGGGGTCGAAGTCCCATTTTCCGTAATTATAGTTTTCCTTTAGGGAACATGAAAATGTACCTTTTTTTTAACGGAGCTGCTGACATTGGCGCATGCGTGCTATACATCGCAGTCTTCATTGGTGTGACTGTCCCGTCCCCCCCCCCCCCTCCTCGTTGTGACATTTTTCGTATAAATTTAATAAAAATGGATCAAACTGAATATTGAGGTCTGAACATTTAATAATGTTAGCTTGAGTTTGACAGCTTTGCTCTAGGTGCCGGCAAAGATGTTTCTGAACTATTACTCCCTGGTCATCTATTACAAAGAATTCTGGGAATTGTAGGCTGTCAGCGCGTCATTTACTAGCTACAATACAGGACGTTGGTGACAGAAGTGATGAGTGGAGGTTATTGCCATGGTACCGGCAGGGAAAGGCCTGGATAATACGAGTGCCGTATCATTACCTTCAGCTGATTTCTAGTCGTTTCATTTCCAGCCACCACACCATCAAGACATGTTGAAATGGTCTTCCTGTAAGAGGAACATCACCCAGGGCAGGATGTGTACTCATTGGTTCAGCAACATTGCGTGCCCAAAATAAAAAAAGGTCACGTGACTCCCTGAATGAGCAGGTTTTTCCCACTTCCCAGATTCTGATACGCTCGCGCACATTACTGTGAATTTTGTCGTGGAGCTCTGATGCTTTACACAGTGCAAACACACCTCTTGCTAGAACAACTTTTTACTGGGCTGCTGTGGCTGAATGAGAAGATAGGACATCACCAGGGGGTTGATTGTATTCAAAGGGGAGCTTATAATCATGCAGTCGGTGACTGACCCATTCAATGGGTCAAAGCCACACAATGGATGCACCCAGCGACACGTAAGAGATCAGCAAACACAATAAGGACATTGTCTTTTGGTGGTAGTGACCAACATCATTGTGCCTTCCTTTTACAATAATTACACCCCAAATAACTGCCCGATTCCCTCAAATGTTATCTACCCAGAAATGGGGTTAGGGGCTCCTCTGTAGGCATGTTAGTGGCTGCTCTGCAGAGTATTGTACAGAGGTATGGGAATGCTTTGAACCGCAGCAGTATCTGTTGATGAATGTATTGGGGTGCACGGCTGAAATGGTAATAACTGCTGAACAACCACAGCACCGGTAGCGACACTTGCCGGTAGTATCGGTGCATCCCTAGTGTTGTCTGACCCATAGTACAGCGCTGCAGTTGGTGCTTTATAAATGCTCTATGAAAACCTGTTGACCTAATAAGAACCAGTAGCTTTTTTTTTTCCCGTCTTTAATAGTTTAATTCATCTAGGTATTTTACACAGAATTGAAGGTTCAGTCTTTAGTTATGCTGTC
This sequence comes from Leptobrachium leishanense, assembly GCA_009667805.1. NCBI lineage: Eukaryota > Metazoa > Chordata > Amphibia > Anura > Megophryidae > Leptobrachium > Leptobrachium leishanense. The sequence continues at coordinate 19,336,176 of CM019075.1, forward strand.
TCGCAGCTCAGGCTTGAAAAATAAAAAAGCAATTGGGGGGGGGGGGGGTGAATGAAAGTCCTGCACTTCAAACAACAGTCTCTCGGCCCATAACCAACCCCCGGTAAATAGGACAGAAGAAGCATCCAGTTGCAAATAAAGAGAGGGATGGTTTCTCCAGATCCAGGTCTCCCCTTGCACTGCGGCCTAGTAGCTTTCGGGATGGAGATTGCACACGTTTCCAGCTTGATGCCTTTTCAGGGCACAGTCTCAAGTTTTGGGAAACGAGGTGGTCAGCGTTTCACTTCTGTCTCTTATAGATCTTGCGGGCCAGGCCATTGAAGATCTCCTTGGACAGGCCGTTTGCATGCTGAGAGATCAGGACCTGCAGGCGCTGGAAGCTCTCTTCTTCGTACCGTCTGTACGCCGCAGGCATGTCAAGCTCCTCATACAGTTGCTTTACCCGCTGCACTTTCTCAATGTCATCCTGGCCATAGTTGTCCTAGAAGAGAACAGGATACATTATATAATTTTAAATCTTTGTTTCTCTCTCACACCCCCCAAACATACTGGCGGGCGATGCGGTGCAGAGAGGAGAAACGTTTCAAGAGCAGAAGATCTTCTCCCACACAGCCAGAGAAAAATCAACAGCAAGTTTAAATATGAAAAAGCAAATAGGAGCAGGCAAGATGTTACCTGTGTTAACATGTATACTAAGATCAGGCAGGGAGGGATGTCAATAGTCTGCCAGTCATTACATCGCGTCATTGCTAAGTGATCCCAAGTAACCCGCAATTGCTATAAAAAGGTGTATGTTCATTTTCGTAGCTAATAACCAACCCTAAAAATGGTCTCTAAATGGTGTCCTTCCTCCCTTACGATCAGGGTCCTCAACATGCTCCCACATAAACCTGTTTTTCCACATAGCACATGACAAGGTGTTTGTCAAAAGTGGGTCTTGGCTGCCGGCAACATGCCAAATGCTGGAAGGCCCTTCTAGCACATGTGTTGATGCGGATTAGAGCTGAGGGTGGTAGGGTTGGCATGGTGTATACACCCCTGTGCCAGGCATCTCAAACTCTTCCATGAATACACTTCATTTATTGCATCATTGATAATGAAGGTAGCGAGGGAGCGTGTGTGACGTCTGCCCCAACGCAATCATTACTAACCCGGAGTTTGCGACATCTGTTAAACAAAATTATGCTGTAGATTCCCATGTGATTCTTTTTAACTTTATGCTGCACATGTATGGGACACCTGCATACACTCACAAATCAGCCACAACCGTATATATACACAGCAAAGCTCCCTTTCCATCACCAGACACTGTCAAACTAGATGACCATGATCTGCCTATAGCTCTTAGTGAACCTTGGCACCCCAGATTGTCCTGAACGACATGTCCCACGATGATCTGCTAGTCAGGATCAACTGAACCTCATGGGACATTTAGGGTCTGATCATCTGGGATGCCAATATTTGCAATCAATGGCTCTGTGACTGTTTTCTTACAGACACATACATTAGATCAGAGGTGACGTGGCAAGTGAGCTTACACGTTAATGGCCATTCACGTACACTATAACCTCGGAATTGTGTTTTGCATGGAGCGCAAAGGATGACCTTTTTTGCTTTAATTTATACTTGGAACAGGCTGAATCCTTCTGGTCCATGCAGCCGCCCTGATAGCTTCATACACTACCTCTAAGAGTTTCCTTTGTTCCGGTGTAACTCTCTGCAAGGCCTCCACTACCAGCCAGCCACATTTATTGTCCTGGATATCTGTTCCTATTTTGCCCGTCACTGTAGGGTCTCCGAAACAGTCCAGATAATCATCCTGGAAAATTAAAAAGAAAACTGCTCACATGACGAGTCACTAAAAGGTTTAAAGGACTTGGAGATTATACAGTAGTCACATCTTTTGGTACTCTCTTCCATGCTGCAGAAATGACCCTGTACAAACAGTGTCCCACAGCTGACATCCTGCGCACACCCTCCATACCTTCAAGGTCCAGTTAGTGTCCTGAAGCTAATTTGCTCCAAGCCTGCTAGGCAACCTCAACCATCCATTGCGCAAGGCACAGATACCACACTGACTAAATTTCTCCCCCACTCAAAGGTCTCAGCAACCAATCATTGGCCTGGATTCACTAGCGCTCCTCTGCTAGATCTAGAATGAAGATGTGAGATCTCATTGGGATCAGCCTTAAAAGTCACCAAGGACTGGGCTCCAAGGAGCAAACCTTTAAAAAAAAAACAAATAAAAAAAAAAAAAATACTCTGGTTCCCCAAGTGTTTCTGAACTACCACTCCCATGATGATCTGGCCACCTATTGCATTCAATGAATGGAGTTTGAGATCCCAGCCCTTGATGAACTCAAGGCTTTTAAGGCAGAATGATCCCTGTGCGATCGCATAGCTCCTGGTCTACTCAAATGACCATTTATCTTGCTGGTAATCTAGTCCTGTCACTGGTGGCCCACTGGCTACCACATGGTAGTTAATACCAACCTGTATCTGGAAGAACTCGCCCATTTCCAACAGGATGGTTTTGGCATTCCTATGCTCTTCCTCTCCGTCTATTCCAGCCTGTAGGAAAATTAACAATTTGTACTAAGTGCCAATGTTTACAGAAAGTCACCCCAGCACCTCCTGGGCTAATGATGGCGAACCTTGGCACCCTAGATGTTTCTGAACTACATGTCTCAATGCTCAGGCAGCCTTAAAGCTAACAGCATCATGGGACATGTTCCAAAACATCTGGGGTGCCAAGGTTTGCCTCCCTCCAAATTCCATAGGAGTGTCAGGCGTCTGAAGCTCACCATGTACATGGCTGCTGCCACCGGTAGATAGAAGGAATAAAAAGCAGTTTTGTATTTGACGATGGCTTTATACCTGCAAAGAAAAGAATAATTCGGTGTAAAAGAGTCTTAGGCCAGGTTTGCAGGATGTGAAGCACAGGTGAAAGGATTTGCTGCTCAGTGATTGCAGGATTCAGTCTGCATTTCCCCAAGGTGATCCTTAAAACATGTCCTGTTAGGGTGCCCTGGAGGACTGGTTTGGGAACCACTGGTCCATTACCAACCCAGGACATCACTGCTGTTGACCATAAATATGCCTCCTTTTAAGTCTCTATCTTAACCCTTCTATGAGCGAGATACCAATGTGTAACTACAGCGGTTGCAGGAACCGAGGACTTCAATCTGAGCCATAAGAAGGTCTTTTTGGGTTTTGTCACCCCCCCAAATAACTCACCTGGTCTCTGTATATCTGTTTAAATCCACTTTTCCTGGTTGAGCGGTGATCAAATCTAACGCCTGGCCTAGTTCTGTCTGGTAGGAGATCTGCAAGAAAGACAGCAAAGAGTCACGTTGTCAATCATCTCTTCATTTGGAAATGGGCTCATTCCACGGCTAGGTCAGACAAGGATCAGCAACCTTGGCCCTCCAGATGTTTCTGAACTAATTACCCAAGAAGCTCAATCAAGTGAGCATCATTGCAGATGGCTCTCCAAATATTTTGGAACTTCAAGATTTCTACGCCAAGCCAGAGCCTTCTCCTATACAGAAAGCTGTCTTGAGGTCATGAATAGGGCCACGAAAAGTGGGGCAATGGCACCTCATGTACCAAAGATTCAGCTCCAGGCCCATACACGCTTCAGACTGGAACAACAAACTTCAGGCTACCCTTACAGAAACTGACATTTTGGAAGGTTTGTTGAGACATCTGGGCACAGATCTTGCTGCCTACCTCCAGAAAGAGCTCCAAGAGGTTCAGATAGTAAGGTTGTCCGCGACAGTACTTCTTTAGCAGGCGATAAATAGCTGACTCCAGCAGAAATGAATCATTAATGGCATCCAACCCAACGCCATCCTGGTGATGAAGAACAGTAATCACAACAGGCTTAAAACCTTTATATGCACCATGTGTGCCTTCTGCGAGTCACCAGAAAACATGATCAAAGAGCTTACCTTCCTGTACCAACATGGCTGACCGCGTCGGGTCACAGAGTTATCCATGATGTCATCGGCCACCAGGAAAAAGGCTTGGAGCTACAGTGAAGGGAATATCAAGAGTAATATCATGGTTTACCCTGAACATGTCATCTCCTATAGAGACTCGACACCAAGACCTAGAGGTTATTCACCAACCACCGAATTGTCACCGGCTAATGAAATGCACCGCTGTGCCTTTTTTTTTTGGGCCAATTAGTCTAGTCACAAAGCTGCTAGTAATTCGGTGGCACCAAAATTGTCCCTTTGAAGACTATTTTGTCTTCTGTTTACAGAACTGCACCCGAATTCTGACAAAATGCCTTGATTGTATGACAGGTTTAAACAGGCGCATCCTGTACGAGGCAATGTAAACGCAGAATCGCTTAATTTAAAAGTTTATGTTCAGGAAAAAAACATTTTTGTTAGACTGCTTTTTAACCTCTTAGCACTGGGAGATCCTGGGGGCAAGGTGCTACCCTAAACAGTTATGCAACACAGCATGCGCAGATGGTGCTGAGACTCCAGTCCTGCGGCAGCCAACGACTCAAATCAGCGCATGCGCAATCTAGACTGACCAAGAGAGTCTAAGGGAAGGCGATGGGGCGTGCTATAGCAGCCTTTTTCTAACAGACCTTTTTATTGTTTGCACACACTTTGTGGTTTTCGCTGATAACTGCGGTCACTAGAATTTCAGAAAAATATGGTACCCATTCACTAGTGAATTCATGGTATTTTCCGTGCTTTGGAATAGACCCTATTTATGTATTACGCATGTTTTTCATCCACGTCCTTACCAGCTCAACACACCAGCCTACAGTCAGAGTTCTCTGCAAATTCCCATCCTTCTGGAGATCAGGTCCAACCAGCTCCCTGTACGCGGCCACCACAGTCATTCCACGGTTACATTTGCCACCAGGGGTGTTGTGGTCGAGAACCTGTGATAGAACAAACAAATATATCAGGGAAGGTAAACGCAGCAACGAGAGTAATTAAAAAAAAAAAAAAAAAAAGGGGCTAGCATCGAACCTCCTTCAGTCGTGTAATGGCATCTCCAATCTCAGGGTGCTGCCGGTCCTCGGCCGTCAGGTCCTTCACAATCTGTTTGAAGTAACTGGAGAACTCTTGCAGTTCAGATGATTGAGACGTCTGCATGGGAGCCATTGCCCAGATCTACGAAAGAGTAGGAAGCAGGCCTTGAAGCGTTCTTAATTTGAGGTTTAGACCGTACAGACTAGGTTTATGAATCCCATTCTTCTAATGTAGGGCAATTGTTCCATACTCTTGTCCTCAGGTCTCTAACCTGTCAGGTTTGCAGGATGTGACGCACAGGGGATCTGATTTGCGGCTCAGTGATTGCAGGATTCATTCTGCACTTCCTCCAACGTGATCCTTAAAACCTGTCCTGTTGGGGGAACTTGAGGACCAGGGTCCTGCTGCTTCGCTAAACGTGCCCACTATCTTTACCACCTTCACTGTACATGGCATGAAGGCCATAGCTGTCCAGGGTTGCTAGATCAGCCATGTTTTCCTGGCCAAGTAACTTATCCATCTTTGCTTTGCATGAATGCTGCATCTATAAGCCATATGCTGCAGGCAAGAAAAATAGGAATCCCAGGTGACCTGGCTTTATATGAATAACACACGTTGCAGGGCAGCACTTTTACCTGTGCACCCCTCTGCATGAAATTGTAATGGGTCTCCAGGAAAGCATGGCCAACCTGGAGACCTTAGTTCTGCCTGTATGCCAATAAAGCAGACCCCAGTGACATTGTTGGAGGCAGGGGGACACCACCTACAGGTCAGACCCCTTTAATCCCTGAGAGCTTCATAAACAGGTCAATACATACATAGAAATGTAAAGAATGAGTAAATGTAAGAACATGAAACATGGCAGGTGTGACTGTGCAGAGACATTAAAAGCAACTGTTTATTGATAAATAGCTCCTAGGGGGGAGCGAAGGAGTTAATGATCTGGTGCATTGGGGAGAAATGCACATTTTGGGACAATACCATGCGGAAAATGGAGCCAATGTCAACCCAAAACACCGCCCCCCCCCCCCTCTTCATAGCATAAACATGCGGCATATTACCGGAAGCATCCGCCCCTCAACCCGGAAGTTGTACCTCAGCGCCGCAGCTCCCTTACCCAGCAGGCATGAGGCGCGGCCCGAGCCTCTAGGAAAGCCGGTTTCCGGTGTTTGGCGTGTAGCGTTGCGGTCAGGGGTCCCACGGGGGGACCCGAGGCCCTCAGCAGGCGCAGCCACATCGGACGCAGACCCCGGAGCCAAGACAGAGCCCGGCTTGTAGGCCCGCCCACTACGTAATATCTGCTGCCATGGCAACAGAAAGCGGGGGCCAAGAAAGGATGTGGCTTCACAGAGACCGCACAGAGGAGGAGGAGGAGAACTGCAGCCCAGGGCTAATGCGAGGGGCGTGGCCTGCTAATGACGTCACAGTGTGGCCAGAACGCGGCGATGATGCCGCCTTTACGTCACGTGGTAGTGTTGTCAAAATATGTTATGACGCGCTATGCCAGAATATGTTAAACTGAGGGCACACCCCCCCCCACATCATCTTATAATGGGGTCATTTTACCAACATCACATGGCAATGGCGTCACACACACACGTCACCACTTAGCAATGGCGTCACACACGCCACGTCAGCCAGCAATGATGCCACGCCCCATCAAAACATCTGGTAGTGAGGTCACCCCACATTACCCACTAATGTGGTCATCCCATCATTGGCAATGACGTCACCTCCTGCCCATCACCTGACAACGCTGTCAATTACCATTACGTCACATTTTCAGGCAATGATGTCACACACCCTCCTCGGGTTTTGGGGGATCTGTCTTCTTCCTCACTAGGAGCCCCCCCCCCTCATGCTCTTTAGAGTGTAAGCTCCTGTGCAGCCCCCCCCCCCCTCTTCTCCCATTGGTCTCCCCGTGTTTATCTGTTGGTCTGGTTTGTCTTCTCGCGGCTTTGTACAGCGCTACGGAATCTGTCGATGCTTTACAAACGCATGCACTATTCCCCTGCCAGTCTGCGGATCTCCTAATGTCATCCCTCCCTCTGGGCACGATGCTGTCTGCCCCGGGGTGGGTAAATAGTCACGTGCCTCGGGTTATGGGGTGACTGGCACTGCCCCTGCTCCAGCCAAAGCTGACTTGCTCTATTTGTGCCGTTTCTCACCTGATCACCCGGCTCCTTCGTTTCCCTCTCCCCTTGCCTGCTAGCTGTAGGCTTTAAACCCGGCTCGCTGCCGCGGTGCAGACTGGGAGCTGTGGTCCATGCTGTGATCGGTTAAATGGGAAAACGAGAATAGTAAACTACATCTCCCGAAAGGCCAAGCGGCTGAAGTCAGGCTTTGTTTTAGGGCGGGGGTAACATGCACGTTCTATATGATGTCGGTGCCGCTGGTTGGTTACTCCCATCGTATGAGGATGGGCCTTCTATTCTGCAGCCAATCGGAGGAAGGAGAGTGATCCTACGCCCGCCCATCAGTGGACCTGTGTGAACAAGTCAGTTTGGTATAAAGAGGCAGTGCAGGAGCCAGTGAGTGTGAGTGAGAGAGTGCAACCTGTATGGCTATAGCGCGGTATAATGAGAGAGTGCAGCCTGTATGGCTATAGCGCGGTATAATGAGGGAGTGCAGCCTGTATGGCTATAGCGCGGTATAATGAGGGAGTGCAGCCTGTATGGCTATAGCGCGGTATAATGAGGGAGTGCAACCTGTATGGCTATAGCGCGGTATAATGAGGGAGTGCAGCCTGTATGGCTATAGCGCGGTATAATGAGAGAGTGCAACCTGTATGGCTATAGCGCGGTATAATGAGGGAGTGCAACCTGTATGGCTATAGCGCGGTATAATGAGGGAGTGCAGCCTGTATGGCTATAGCGCGGTATAATGAGAGAGTGCAGCCTGTATGGCTATAGCTCGGTATAATGAGGGAGTGCAGCCTGTATGGCCATAGCGCGGTATAATGAGGGAGTGCAACCTGTATGGCCATAGCGCGGTATAATGAGAGAGTGCAGCCTGTATGGCCATAGCGCGGTATAATGAGGGAGTGCAGCCTGTATGGCCATAGCGCGGTATAATGAGGGAGTGCAACCTGTATGGCCATAGCGCGGTATAATGAGGGAGTGCAACCTGTATGGCCATAGCGCGGTATAATGAGGGAGTGCAACCTGTATGTCCATAGCGCGGTATAATGAGGGAGTGCAGCCTGTATGGCTATAGCGCGGTATAATGAGGGAGTGCAACCTGTATGGCTATAGCGCGGTATAATGAGAGAGTGCAACCTGTATGGCCATAGCGCGGTATAATGAGGGAGTGCAACCTGTATGGCTATAGCGCGGTATAATGAGGGAGGGCAACCTGTATGGCTATAGCGCGGTATAATGAGGGAGTGCAACCTGTATGGCTATAGCGCGGTATAATGAGGGAGTGCAGCCTGTATGGCTATAGCGCGGTATAATGAGGGAGTGCAACCTGTATGGCTATAGCGCGGTATAATGAGAGAGTGCAGCCTGTATGGCTATAGCGCGGTATAATGAGGGAGTGCAACCTGTATGGCTATAGCGCGGTATAATGAGGGAGTGCAGCCTGTATGGCTATAGCGCGGTATAATGAGGGAGTGCAACCTGTATGTCCATAGCGCGGTATAATGAGGGAGTGCAACCTGTATGGCCATAGCGCGGTATAATGAGGGAGTGCAACCTGTATGGCTATAGCGCGGTATAATGAGGGAGTGCAACCTGTATGGCTATAGCGCGGTATAATGAGGGAGTGCAACCTGTATGGCTATAGCGCGGTATAATGAGAGAGTGCAGCCTGTATGGCTATAGCGCGGTATAATGAGAGAGTGCAGCCTGTATGGCCATAGCGCGGTATAATGAGAGAGTGCAGCCTGTATGGCTATAGCGCGGTATAATGAGGGAGTGCAGCCTGTATGGCCATAGCGCGGTATAATGAGAGAGTGCAACCTGTATGGCTATAGCGCGGTATAATGAGAGAGTGCAGCCTGTATGGCCATAGCGCGGTATAATGAGAGAGTGCAACCTGTATGGCTATAGCGCGGTATAATGAGAGAGTGCAGCCATAGCGCGGTATAATGAGAGTGTTCAGTCATAGCGCGGTATAATGAGAGTGCAGCCATAGCGCGGTATAATGAGAGTGCAGCCATAGCGCGGTATAATGAGGGAGTGCAGCCTGTATAGCCATAGCGCGGTATAATGAGAGAGTGCAGCCATAGCGCGGTATAATGAGAGAGTGCAGCCATAGCGCGGTATAATGAGAGTGCAGCCATAGCGCGGTATAATGAGAGTGCAGCCATAGCGCGGTATAATGAGAGAGTGCAGCCATAGCGCGGTATAATGAGAGTGCAGCCATAGCGCGGTATAATGAGAGTGCAGCCATAGTGCGGTATAATGAGAGTGCAGCCATAGCGCGGTATAATGAGAGTGCAGCCATAGCGCGGTATAATGAGAGTGTTCAGTCATAGCGCGGTATAATGAGAGTGCAGCCATAGCGCGGTATAATGAGAGAGTGCAGCCATAGCGCGGTATAATGAGAGTGTTCAGTCATAGTGCGGTATAATGAGAGTGCAGCCATAGCGCGGTATAATGAGAGAGTGCAGCCATAGCGCGGTATAATGAGAGAGTGCAGCCATAGCGCGGTATAATGAGAGAGTGCAGCCATAGCGCGGTATAATGAGAGTGCAGCCATAGCGCGGTATAATGAGAGAGTGCAGCCATAGCGCGGTATAATGAGAGTGCAGCCATAGCGCGGTATAATGAGAGTGTGCAGTCATAGCGCGGTATAATGAGAGTGTTCAGTCATAGCGCAGTATAATGAGAGTGCAGCCATAGCGCGGTATAATGAGAGAGTGCAGCCATAGCGCGGTATAATGAGAGTGCAGCCATAGCGCGGTATAATGAGAGTGCAGCCATAGCGCGGTATAATGAGAGAGTGCAGCCATAGCGCGGTATAATGAGAGTGCAGCCATAGCGCGGTATATATGAGAGTGCAGCCATAGCGCGGTATAATGAGAGTGCAGCCATAGCGCGGTATAATGAGAGAGTGCAGCCATAGCGCGGTATAATGAGGGAGTGCAGCCTGTATGGCCATAGCGCGGTATAATGAGGGAGTGCAGCCTGTATGGCCATAGCGCGGTATAATGAGGGAGTGCAGCCATAGCGCGGTATAATGAGGGAGTGCAGCCTGTATGGCCATAGTCTGATCTATTAATCAGTGGTTCCCAACCCTGGTTCTCTGGTTTCCCTAACAGGACAGGTTTTAAGGATCACCTTGTGAAATGCACTGAATCCTGCAATCACTGAGCAGCAAATCATATCACCTGTGCTGTGCTTCACATATCCTGCAAACCTGTCCTCAGGACCCTCTGCCTCGCCAGGTTTGCAGGATATCTGAAGCACAGCACAGGTGATATGATTTGCTGCTCAGTGATTGCAGGATTCAGTCTGCATTTCCCCAACTTGATCCTTCAAACCTGTCCTGGTTGAGGATCCAGACGACACGTTTGGGAAACCCTGTCCTATCAGGCATGAGTAAGGTGGGTGCAGGGAGGGAAACACTGGAGCTGCCAGCACTTTTTGATACAGATGATCCTATAGGTACTCTGCTTGCAGGAGAGGGTTAAAGCCCTGCTTGCACACAGGTGATGCTGCACTTCTGATCAGTTGAGTTGGTCCTGCCTTGCTGGTGTGTGTCAGTGCAGAGAGGTGGAGTAAGTGAAGCTGGGAGGAAGTGAAGCCTCGCCCTTCCTCCTCCTCCTCTATATCCAGCCCTGCTTCCTGCTTGACTTTCTCCAGACTGACTGAGGTGTCTTCTCAGGTAATGCTGCAGTCACTGATCACTGCTGGAATGACACTTTGTGTCACCGCGTTATATCATGCAAAGACATTTAAAGCTGAAGGAACTGCAACTTCTAGGGCAAAAAATCTGTAAAAAGTGGGATAAAAAGGGGTTTTTGGTTTGTTCTTTTTCTCCCCTGTGTCCATAACCTGCATGAAATTTATTACTCTGTCCAACGACAATAAATCTGAGGTTGGATCTGGGCTTGTGTCGTCACTGGTAGATCGATGTGATGGCTCGTTAATTCAGAACTACATGTCCCATGATGCTCAGCCAGCCTGGAGACTGAGCATTATGAGATGTGGAGTACCCAGGTAACTGGAGGGCTACGACTAGCCATTACCCACCTATACGTCATCACCTGGTGGCTCTGCTGCGCTGCATCGTGTTGGCTTGTTATGGCATGGGTGGCTCTGCTGCGCTGCATCTTGTTGGCGTGTTCTGCCACGGCATGGGTGGCATTGCTGCGCTGCATCTTGTTGGTGTGTTCTGCCACGGCATGGGTGGGATTGCTGCGCTGCATCGTGTTGGTGTGTTCTGCCACGGCATGGGTGGGATTGCTGCGCTGCATCGTGTTAGCGCGTTCTGCCGTGGCATTGCTGCGCTGCATCGTGTTAGTGCGTTCTGCCGTGGCATTGCTGCGCTGCATCGTGTTAGCGCGTTCTGCCGTGGCATTGCTGCGCTGCATCATGTTAGCACGTTCTGCCATGACATGGGCTCTGCGTCCTGTAGTCTTGATCATATAGTGCCACGTTTCTGCTGCGTTTTACAAGGCGCGGGGAATTAAACCGACCAACAACCCTAGGGGTGTATTGCTGTGCGTCGTGTTAGATCTAGGGTTTCCAGATCAGCCATGTTTTCCTGGACACTTAATGTATACATGCTGACGGGCAGTGCATGAGAAATGCCACCCTGGTGCATGTATAATCCATACGCTGCGGGTAAGGAATCCCAGGTGACCTGCCTTGACTTCCTTCTTGCAGCATATGAATACATGTTCCAGGGCAGCACTTTCCCTGGGTTCCCCCCTGCATTAGTCTGCCCGGCCGACCTGCCTACCCTAGTTCTACCCCGTGGTGTAGCGTGGCAGGTATTGCTGCAATGTGCTTTTATACTCGGTGTCAGGGAAGCGGATGTTTGCCGACTGCAACATGTTTATGCAATGCTGCGTAACGGAAAGGAACGGTCCTCTGCGTGATTTCGGTCCGCCGTGTCTCCGCTTTATAAACGGGAATGCTGCTAGGGCAATGCATGGAAAGTGCTGCCCTGCAGTATGCAGAAACTATATGCTGGGAGCAGGGATTTCTCTTTAACTGGGCACGGAGTTCCCTCCTGCAGGATAATCTTGCATATCTTGACTCTATAGCTCTGCGCTACTGCTACTACCCCCCCCCCCCCTGCTATAGATTGTGCTATGTATTGGAATCTGGCAGGCTGAGGCTACCTGCTCGGCGACATAATGGCTCGTTACGCTGTCGCTTTATAAAGTGGGTGTGACCCTTTTTAGGATGTAAATATTTGTCTATGTTGACAAATGTCTGATGCTTGGGTTAGGACTGCAGCCGTGTTTAGCTGCCTAGGAGGGCAAAGGTCTGTATACACCTGCCTTTTGATAGAACTCTATATATTCAGGGTGTGGGTTTTTTTTTTTTTTTTTTTTTTTAGGGGCTTCTCCGTATTTTAGAAACATAGAAAAATGTCGGCAGATAAGAACCTTTCGGTCCATCTAGTCTGCCCAATTACATGGATACTTTACCAGGATTTATCTTTTGTTTAGGATAGCCTTATGCCTATCCCATGCCTGCTTAAATTCAATTACTGTTTTGGCCTCTACCACTTCAGCTGGAAGACTGTTCCATGTATCCACCACCCTCTCAGTAAAATAATGCTTCCTGATGTTACTTTTAAACCTTTGCCCCTCTAATCTATGTCCTCTTGTTTTGATACTGTGTTTCCTTTTTTTAAATATACTCCCTTCCTCTACCTTGTGGATTCCCTTTACGTATTTAAATGTTTCTATCATATCTCCTCTGTCTCGTCTTTTTTCCAAGCTGTACATGTTAAGATCATTAAGCCTTTCCTGGTAACTTTTCTCCTTCAAGCCGTACACCATTTTAGTAGCCCTTCTCTGAACTCTCTCTAAGATGTCTATATCCTTCTGGAGATACGGTCTCCAGTACTGCACACAGTACTCCAAGTGAGGTCTCACCAGTGCTCTGTACAGTGGCATGAGCACTTCCCTTTTCCTACTGCTAATACCTCTCCCTACACAACCAAGCATTCTGCCAGCATTTCCTGCTGCTCTATTACATTGACTACTTACCCTTAGATCCTCTGCAATAATAACCCCTAAATCCCAACCCTCAGAGGTTAGGACTGTATCAAATATTCTATATTCAGCCCTTGGGTTTTTACGTCCCAGGTGCATTATCTTGCACTTATCCACATTAAAACTCAATTGTCACAGCTCCCACCATTTTTCTAGTTTACCTAAATCATTTGTCATTTGACTGATCCCTCCAGGAACGTCAACCCTGTTGCAAATCTTTGTCATCAGCAAAAAGACATACTTTACCATTAATACCTTCTGCAATATCACTAATAAAAATATTAAATAGAATGGGTCCAAGTACTGACCCCTGAGGTACCCCACTGGTAACAAGACCTTGTGCCGAATAAACTCCATTTACCACAACCCTCTGTTGCCTGTCACTCAGCCACTGCCTAATCCATTCAACAATATTGGAATCCAAGCTCAAAGATTGCAATTTATTGATAAGCCTTCTATGCGGAACAGTATCAAAAGCCTTACTGAAATCTAAATAAGCAATGTCTACTGCACCACCTGTGTCTATTATTTTTGTTACCCAATCAAAAAAATCAATAAGATTAGTTTGGCATGATCTCCCTGAGGTAAACCCATGTTTCTGATCCTGTAATCTGTGTTTTTAGATGTTCAACAATCCTTTCCTTTAACATGGTTTCCATTAATTTCCCCACTACTGACGTAAGACTAACTGGCCTATAGTTCCCCGATTCCTCCCTACTACCCTTCTTGTGAATGGGCACAACATTTGCTAATTTCCAGTCTTTTGGGACGACTCCCTTTTAACAGATTTATTTAACCAATCCTTAACGGTTTTACTATTACACCACTGAGCTCTTTTAATAATTTAGGGTGGATCCCATCAGGCCCCATTGACTTATGTCTTTACTTTAGACAGCTGCTGTAGAACCTCCTCCTCTGTAAACTGATATGTAAATGTCTCTTTAGTGTTTCCTCCTAACTGAGGTCCCTTTCCTTCCTTTTCTTCTGCAAAGACTGAACAAAAATATTCATTGAGGCCGTCAGCGAGACTTTTTTATCTTCTACATTCCTTCCTTTGCTTTTAAACTAACTAATCCTTGTTTTACTTTTCTTTTCTCGTTTATGTATCTAAAAAATGTTTTGTCCCCCTTTTTTACTGACTGAGCTGTTTTCTCTTGTGCGTGTTCTTTGGAAGCTCTTATAAATTGCTTTGCCTCTTTCTGCCTAATCTTATAGGTTTGCCTGAGTTTTTTTTATAATTCTTGAATGCTATCTTTTTGTTCTTCACAAATATATTCAGGGTGTGGGTGTCTTTGTAGGGGTTCTATGTATTCGGGGTGCATGGTTGTCTTTGTATGGGATATACATATATTTGTGCTGTGTGGGTGTGTAACGGAGCTGCAAAGTATAAAACTCCCAGCAATGAATCTCTAAGCTATAAGTGGCAGATGGTATAAAATAAGATACTTTGCTCCTGTCATAAAATGATTTTAAATAAAAAAAAATTTTAATGACCCTGACCTAATCTGTCAGTGAAGCGGCTTCTCCGTGGCCCCAGTTCCACCAACCTTCTCTAAAACACCCTTGTACTGCTTACGCCGTGTGAAGTAATGGTGCGCTGCAGAGACGGAGCTGTGTGAGGCTAATGACCTTTGCTCTGCGGTTTACAGCTTCACATATGACACATTGACTTACAGACATCATAAAGTTGTATTTTATCAATGTGTTGCTTAATCACTCCATGTGAATGGATTTCACCCTTCTCCTCCTCCTTGGGTGTTAACACTTTCACTGCTGAGGACGTGTGGGGAACGTCCTCATTGACTCCTAAGGAAAGATGGGGGGGGGGGTTCCTTTGAACCCCGATATCCCATGACTATTGGTAGCTAGTAGGGTCATGTTTTGGTATCAATAGAAAGGCCAGAGCATGGCCTTTCCAATGATGCAAAACATGACCATGTTTAAAGTAAGAGAAGAAAATGCTAATACTACATTCCCCTTGCAATATGTGCCATTCAATATGATAGACTGCAGGATTTCTCACGCGCAGCCCCCACTCTCTGGAACGCTCTCCCTCGTACTGTCAGACTTTCCCCTAACTTCTCTTCCTTCAAACGCTCCCTTAAAACATTCCTATTTAGGGAAGCCTACCACCCAACTCACTGACGCAACCATCAATCACTCTCACCTTACAGTCCTCTCCTCCTGTTTCCAACCCCAACCCTCCCAGATTGTGAGTTCCTACGGGAATAGGGCCCTCATCTCCTCCTGTACTGTTTGTCAAATGTTGTTCAATGTATTGTAACCCTGTCTGTACTGTGCTTATTGTACAGCGCTGCGGAATATGCTGGCGCTTTATAAATAAATAATAATAATAATAATAATAATGTGCCCTGTAACTGTCTGCGGTTGGCAGAATCTTTGCGGGTGAATGAGCCCTCCTTCTTGCATTCAGACACTGGATAGTAGTTACGTTTTAACTCAACTCTCCTGATTTTTCAGACCTTATCCTTCCTTTCCAGATTCCCATTCTGGGTTTGGGGATTTGACCCCCCCCCCTCTCCTCCCCTATGATCCTTGAACCCCTACAAGTCCCAATTCTATTCAGTGTTTCCTCCTGATTATCTGACCTGGTTGTCATGAGTTGTACTCTTTTTAGCTCGGAATGCGATTTATAAATGCTGCATCGTCTCCATGGTGAAGGAAGCGGAGATGCAGCAGCTCTGTCCATGAGATCGGTGTATGGCAGCAGCTCCATTCACTTTAAATGGATCAAGGGCTGGATTGCGAGTCCACGGAGACCTGGCTTTGCAGCCTCTTCCTGCTCCTTCCTTAAACAAGTGATTTTTGCCAGTGTTCTATATTTTGCAAAAAATGGTTAACCCCCCCCCCCCTTTACTGTAGAATATCCCCGAATAGCCGCAGCTGCAAACGCATGGTTTGTGCCGCCCCTGATGCAGAGTCCAGCATGCTTCTGGCTCTAGTTGAGGTCCACGTTGGGTGCCGTGAGGGAATCAAATTTGTAGAACAGGGGGTTGGCAACCTTGGCCCTCCAGATGTCTTGGATCAAAATTTTTCTGGACTGACAGCATTCTGGGCATCATGGAAGATGTGGTTCCAAAATATCTGTAGGCCAAGGTTGCTGACCCTGTAACATGTTCAGATATCTGACACCCCCAAGGACAGACCTCTATTGTTCGAACAGTGTAAGCAACCTCGAGCTGCTGATGTTTTAGGACTACATCTCCCATTGTGCCCAGATGCTCGTTGGCTGTCCGTCTCATGGGAAATGTAGTTCCAAGCATCTGAGGGCCTAGGAATGCTAACCTGTTTTGAATGCAACACGTCTGTCTTCTGGGTCTTCAAATCCACCATGTTTTCCCTCTAGACGCTGACCAATTTTAGTGAAACCTGTAGAAATCATACGCTGCAGGAGAGGGGAACGGATTCACTCAATACGGATGTTCCTTCTAGTGGTGGGGTTTCCCTCCTACAGCTTGAGGTCCATTTACGCCGCTGTGGATGACTTTCCAATAACAAGGAAACGTAATGTGTCAAAGAGAACATGGCGCTCCTATACGTACAGGACCGCTCGGTCACTGTCGGGGCAAGTTTGGATTTTTACAAGGTTGATAATTGAGGCAAAGTGACAGCGATGACATAAAGTCACGTTAAAAATGGTTTCTGTAGCTGGGAGGAAAAACAATTATCCTTTTTGTTCGGCCAATAGATGGCAACAGAGACGGTGGAAGGTAGAGCTTTTAACCAGTACGGTTATGGATTACTTGCGACACCAGACGTCTGCGATGTCCCGGGTTTGGTAGGACAGTCCTGATGATGCCGGGGAAGAATCCTCACTTCAAAGCACCGTGACCACAGCATTGATTGCTGCACTTTGTGGCTTGTTTTAAAGAGTGGCTCAAGTTGCAAGCGGCAGCAGAAATTGCGTGTGCTGGGTTTTCTCACCATGGTTTGCAAACGCCGGCGCTGTATAACGCACTCTGTCGGTGATGTACCTGGATTGGCTTGTAGTTAACCCTTTCGTTCTATAAGCCTGTGCCGTAATCTGAATTGTGGAGAGCCCTCAGTTGGAGTTGGGCAATGGTGGTTTGTGTGAAAGACCTTTCTGGCTATAGAAGTCCAGGGATATCCTGGCAACCATCCCTTGGGTGTACGACTGCCTGTGGTAACCCCTAGACACCCTTGTCCGAAGGGCAAGCATTTAGTCCCACAGCTTTTTGCCATCCGTCCAAGTGTTTCTTTCCAGCTTCCTATTTGTAATGTGTTGAAGGCACCAGAAGACTCTGCGTGGTGTCCTACAGCCCTCCCTTTTCTGTTTAAACACTGTGCACAACACGTGATCTCCCGAATTCGGCCAGGGAATTGGTCACACATTAACCAGGAAACAAACTGGCCACCAGGTCCCTGTCTACTCTCGGCTAGCAGGATAGAGCTGACTGTCCACCATGGAAGGATTGTTGGGTACTCGCAGCAGAATGAACCCGTGTAAATGTGGTGTCTGTATATATTGTCTGGGGGGAGGCTCTGGCCAGACCTTGTGAGCAAGCATGGACTTCCACGTGAATTATCTTCTCTGCTTGTTGTCTCCTTAGTGACTCGACGACGTCTGTCGGAAAACATGGCGAATTTAACACAAGACCTCGGCCCGGCTTTTTTCCAAAATCAGCAACTCAACGCGTCGATGGCCGACACCTTCCTGCAGCACCTCTGTCTGCTGGACATCGATTCGGAGCCCATCACGGCCCGGAACACCAGCATCATCTGCACCATTGGTAAGGTTGGTCCCAGCGGTTCTTCACTATAAATGGTTGCAGGTTCTAGACCACATCGTGGCATTTTAGGCCACAAGAGACCTATCTACCCTTCATGAATAATCAATCTAGTGTTTTTTAAGAGTTTGGTCCAACACTAGCTTATATGTCAACCCCATGCCCTGAGTCCTGATTGTCTGGTCTCTCTTAGGACCGGCCTCGCGCTCAGTTGAGATGCTAATCGAAATGATTAAAGCCGGGATGAACATCGCACGGTTAAATTTCTCTCACGGTTCTCACGAGGTGAGCAGCATTCAGGTGGGCTGTTTCCTCCATTGCTTTGTGGTTTTTATATGGAATTAATGTTGGGTTTGGTTTTTTTTAATTCCTAGTATCATGCCGGCTCTATTAAAAACATACGTGAGGCTACCGAGAGCTTTGCTGCCAATCCCATGTTCTACCGACCGGTGGCCATAGCTCTGGACACAAAGGGGCCAGAAATCCGTACCGGTGTCATTAAAACGGTAAGATTAATTGCAGATCCTTTCTGTGAGGAGATTCCTTCTAGTAGTGTCTAAGTTTCCTCTTGTTCCCCCCCAGGGGGAGAATGCCGAGGTGGAACTGGTGAAGGGATCCATTGTGAAGGTTGTTACGGATGACTCACTTTCCAACCAGTGCGACGAGAAGATTCTGTGGGTCGATTACAAAAATATTTCTAAAGTGGTGAAGGTTGGGGGCAGGATCTTTGTGGATGACGGACTTCTGTCTTTGCTGGTCAAGGAGATTGGTGAGTGCTGGAGCTTGGAAGTCGTTGGGATTGGGACTATGATGGAAGACTTGCGGATCAATGGCCGTAGTTTGTAATACAGCAAAATAGTCAGGTGCTCCACTGCCATCAATCTCAGGCAGCGACGACACACTAACTGGGTCTAATGTCTGTAGGAGCATCTTGTACTGACATGTGGGGTGCATGTCTATCAGAAACCATACGGGGTGGGGGGGACAATAAAGCTATTTACCTACTTAGTTTTCCCATAAACCAGAGTTGGACGGATATTTGGTTTTGGATTATGTAAGTCTGTTTTCTCCCTCCTGGTAGGTCCTGATTTTTGTTTGGCCGAGGTGGAGAACGGAGGCATGCTCTGCAGTAGGAAAGGAGTAAATCTGCCCGGGGCAGAGGTGGATCTCCCTGCTCTGTCAGAAAGAGACCGCTTGGACCTTCAGTTTGGCATCGAGCAAGGAGTAGACATGGTATTTGCGTCTTTTATCCGTAAGGCGCAAGACGTCCATGCCATCCGCGCGGTGCTGGGAGAAACTGGTCAGCACATCCGCATTATCAGCAAGATAGAGAACCACGAAGGGGTGAAGAGGTGACCTTTCCTAGCGTCGACTGTAAATCTCTTACTCAACTTTCTGGTTCCTTGCCATGTTCCTACTGCGGTTTCACACTTGGACGTGTCTCCCCTTAACCAAGATTTATACTGTCTTCTGCCGCCTCCTCTACAACCTTTTCTCCTCGGTTCTATCTTCTGGATCTCCTTCCTCCTTTTCTAAGCTGATGTTTGGTCTTGCTCCACCTTGAGACTCGTCATGCCTCCTTTAATGACCTCTATCCAAATGTCATTTTAAAGGACCTTTGGCCCAATCCTCATCCTGTTGTTGCTCTACTTCAGCAGCCTGATGTGATTTATGGTCAAAATGTACTCTGGGCCTATCTTGGTGTAGCCTCCTCTTCACAGGTCCATCATACCCTTCCTGTGTGATCTCTGCTTTTCTTGCCCCTTTTGACCCTCCTCTGGCAGCAGTGTTTGCTCCCTTTTCCTCCCCCCCCCCCCCCCCACTTACCATTTGGCATCTCTCAGGTTTGATGAGATTCTTGAAGCCAGCGATGGGATCATGGTTGCTCGTGGAGATCTTGGTATTGAGATTCCAGCAGAAAAAGTTTTCTTGGCACAAAAGATGATGATTGGACGCTGCAACCGCGCTGGCAAACCAGTTATCTGTGCCACCCAGGTGAGATGCATGCTGTCCACATGCACCCTACAGAAATCACTCAGATCTTTCCCATGCTGGCCAAGTCATGATGTCAAAGATGTTCCTCTATATACAACTTTACTACTGACATAGTGAGACCAACCTCCTCCAAGGTATAGGTCCGCCCCCCCCCCCCCCAATTCGTAGTTTCTAGTGGAGTTTTGGTGAGCAAAATACTGGTCCTAGTGTTTGGGGGTAACCTGCGGCCAATGGGTGGATTTATTTATGGGATTTTCACCTCCTTCCCAGTCTCGTTGTATGGCACAAACCTCTATCTTGTCACCCTAATGACAACTGAAGATCTCCTGTATCTGCTCCTTCAGATGCTGGAAAGCATGATTAAAAAGCCGCGTCCCACTCGTGCCGAGAGCAGTGATGTGGCAAATGCCGTGCTGGATGGCGCTGATTGCATTATGTTGTCCGGCGAGACGGCCAAAGGGCTCTATCCTGTGGAGTCGGTGCACATGCAGCATGCGGTAAGACACGGCGGCGCAAACCATTGCTTCAGACTGTCCCTTTTGTGGTGCATGTGATTGGTCTTGGCGCATGGCTTTTTGTTGGGATATGTCTCCATTGGGTTGGTCGTACTGTCAATGGGTTGTCTTGCGGTTGGGGGGGCTGTATCGCTGGGGTGCTGTGAATGAAGCCATGAGACGTGTAACCTTTTTGGGATCGTTCAGATCGCCCGAGAAGCGGAGGCTGCCATCTACAACCATCAGCTGTTTGAGGAGTTGCGCAGAGTGACGCCTTTAACTCAGGATCCTACAGAAGTGACGGCGATCGGGGCTGTGGAGGCATCGTTTAAGTGCTGCGCCGGAGCCATCATTGTCCTGACTACATCTGGAAGGTGAGACCCCCCCGGCTCTTGAGACACAGTGTCACTCTGGGGGATATTGTATACATTTTCCTAACTCAAACTGCACGAGGCATCATGACTTAAAGGGCCAGTACCAGCAAAAAACGAGAATTATCTTTTAAGAGAACATAAAGATCTCAATTTCATGGATTCATCTCATTTGCTTGGTTAAAATATTTTCCTGTCACTTGGTGCGTCCATTGTGTTGTAAGCTGCCCCGTGGTCCACCCCTGTCACTGTTCAGGTACCTTGGAGAACAATGGCTTTAACTGGTAAATATTGTAGATTAAATAAACAAGAGCCACAAGGCTTTTGGTAAATGTTGCATCATGGGAGGAAAACTCCAGAGATAAAATACTTTTTTTCCTTTGTACGTGTAATTTCTTTACACGTGTATTAGATAAAACTGTTAATCTAGTTTATGTACATGGTAGTGTCCCTTTTTTTTAAACTATTGCAAGTGGGTAAAATCCCACTTACCATCCAGTGCTTACACCCAGCCAATCCAAGCACACGTCTGATGTACCCCTAACATATAACCAGATTGCACATTGATTGGCTGCGTTCCAGAGCGGGGGATTAAATCCCTTATTTTCTCCCCTTGCTAATGGTTAAATATACACTATATACAGCATTGCTCTGTATTTCCATCCCCTTTCCTCTATTCCTGCAGGTGCATCACTCACACTATGGAGCTGTGGCCGCAGTAAGGCCGTGCAGCCATTGCTTGTTTTCTATTGGTCCTACTTTGTCTAACCCTTTCACGCACAGATTGCATTTGTTCATCACAAATAATGATGCGACCGCGGCTGTGTCACCTGGGATTGCTGCGAAAGGGAGATAAATGCCCCTAATAACCCAATGGCTTCATCCTTGCGGTTGACTTGATGATAAATGATGATGGGCTGTACGTGGCCTGTGGCTCAGCTCTTACGAGGCCTGCACGACTTGTGCTCGTGTGTCAAAGTGGATATGCGTAAAACGCTTTAACGTGTCTGTCCCCCATCAGCTTTAGCCAGACCTGTTTATGTACAAGTGACAGGCACTCTGTAAGAAGGCAAATATCCATCTGTTCTCATGTCACGGTGCGCACATCCCTTACTTATAATCACCATCAAAGTGTTTTAAACCGGTTGACCTGAAAATCGGCATTTTGCTGCAATTTCTGAACAGAACTTTTTTTTTTTTTTTTTTTTATATGGGGCAATTTTGGTGCTGCCATATTTTTCTGTTCACCAGTATTTAGCGAATTGACGGCTTGCTGAATAGACAAATGGCCCAAAATTGACCATTTGGTGGTTAATGACCTTTAGAGGTGGTGGGATGGTGGGGGTTTACCGTGTCATTCTATTTGTGCTTAAAGTTGGTAACCTTCTCCCTGTGTGTGTAGGATTTTTCTGTCGCCCCCCCCCCTTCTTTTCTGAAGTACAGCAGGAATCTAGTCATTTAACCCATTGTGTTCCACTATGCTCAACCTGTTTCTCTCGGCCTTAGGTCCGCTCAGCTCCTTTCCCGTTACCGCCCCCGCGCACCCATCATCGCGGTGACACGGAGTGATCAGGTGGCGCGCCAGGCTCATCTGAACCGCGGGGTGTTCCCCGTTCTGTATAATGAGAAGCAGCTCGAGGTCTGGGCGGACGATGTGGATCGCAGGGTGCAGTTTGGCATTTCAATTGGTGAGTTTTATTGGGTGGGTGTGGGGGACCAAAGGACTCTGAGGTGGGATAAAATAATCCGCATGACTAGGTTTGCTTTTACACTGGGCCTACAGATGTCCCGGAACTACAACTCCCATGATCTTCTGTCATCTACATGAGACCTATGAGGTCTAGTGGCTGCCATGGACAGTCATCTTTAATGTTCTCGGTCACATCACAGGAGATTGGGGGGGGGGTGGGGTGTGACTTCTCTCTAATGCCAGGTAGAGCTTCATGATCCCCATCATAAACCAACGCACCCTACAGGGCGTGAAGTTAACCCATGCCCTAAAGCAGTTGTCACTTTAACTACTGGAGCATCAGGATCCACAGGTTTTACTTTTTAACCCTTCACTACAAAGTTTTTTTTGTTTTTTTCCTTAAACTGAGGTTTTTTGTAAAATCATACAGTGTTATTCAGAGAGCGTGAAAATCAGGAGAATGAATGATTCTAGGTCAAAATAGCCAAACCAGAAAAATTCTCCCTTTCATCTCACTTTCCATATCGGCTATTTTGACCTAGAACCAGTCATTCTCCAGTCATTCTCCAGTCATTCTCCAGTCATTCTCCAGTCATTCTCCAGTCATTCTCCAGTCATTCTCCAGTCATTCTCCAGTCATTCTCCAGTCATTCTCCAGTCATTCTCCAGTCATTCTCCAGTCATTCTCCAGTCATTCTCCAGTCATTCTCCAGTCATTCTCCAGTCATTCTCCAGTCATTCTCCAGTCATCTCTCCAGTCATTCTCCAGTCATTCTCCAGTCATTCTCCAGTCATTCTCCAGTCATTCTCCAGTCATTCTCCAGTCATTCTCCAGTCATTCTCCAGTCATTATTTCTTGCTGTAAATAACCTAACTTTGGCCAGTAGATGGCACCATCTACTGGCAAATTGAGCTCGAGGTTTGAGCGGCTGGTCTGACAGCCCGACATTTCAGAGCTTTGAGCAGCTGGTGTTAGTTTTCTAGTTCTTCGGGCATTATGTCCACAGGGCTAAAACTTTGGGGGCACCTTCTGCAGCCCTAAAGCAAACAAAATAAATTTTCAGCGAACTTCTCGATCTGCAGCCCAAAAGAGAATGATATCTCGATCACAGCACCAGATGGTGTCTTGGAAGTCAGAGATTGCATTTCGGTAGTGAAGGGGTTAAAATGTTCTATTGTGGGAATAGATTCATCCATTCTCATGGTATGTCCCTCCTGATTGGCTCGTTACCAGTTTCTGTGATACTGATTAGTGTAGACCTTGATTTCGTCCTCAGTTACTTGCAACAAATCTTACTGTTTTCTGTAAAGCCCGATCTCGCTCCGCTCTGGTGCCGCGGCTGTGTTTTAATGCCGCGCTTTATTGCTCTTCCCACATGTTCGGTTACTATACAGAGCCATAGTTGAATGATTTTTCATCTTGCCCAAGGTGCATCTTGCTAATTCTCTGCAAAATGTGACTGGTGCAGGACTCTGCAATTTGGTTTAGGAGCTTGCACTTTTGTTTACGGCAGGCATCTTTTTCTGTCACCTGTGCAGGACTCTACAGGTCTGAAACTGTGCAGATCAGTGCTAGGAGGTAGTTGGGAGCTAACATTTTGTGTGACTGGTGCAGGACTCTACGGGTCGGAAACAGTGCAGATCAGTTGTTGACACTGACTGGTGCAGGACTCTGCAGTTTGCTTTAGTAAGGTGCACAGGAGGTAATTTGTGTCTAACGCTGTGCTTTCTCTGCAGGCAAGGTGCGAGGTTTCCTCCACAAAGACAACGTCGTGATCATCCTGACGGGATGGAGACCTGGCGCTGGATATACTAACATCATGCAGGTGGTGTTGGTGCCCTAGAGACCTGTGACATCTGGCCCTGTCGTCCTCTTCGGTCCTGGAAATAAGTCTAATGCATTCCTTACCATTTCATATTAAATGCTTATGGAAACCTAACCTGTTGCCTGGTCTGTGTCTGCTCTCCTGCGTGACTGTCATCAGGGTACATGTGCTGACTTGCTGTTTGTAAAGGTCCCCGGGGAGAACAAAGCCCAGAATAGATCGCGGGAAACGTGTCCGCATCCTCACCGGACGAGGCAAGATGCGATGTCTAGTGTAAAACGACAGGTGTGGCGGCTGAAGTCCTGCCTGAGCAGTGACAGGTGGAGGCCGACTCCCTGTGAGGTCGGAAATGAGTGGTTTAACTCTTAAAGGTGAACGAAATAATGTGAGGGTTTTTCTGCGCCCCCTTTATCACCTCCCTTTCGCATCACTCGCAAATTCTTCCTCGTTGTCACCTGAATCTCTGCTTTCTCCCGTTCTTGTCGCTCAAGCCTTTGCTTTAACCGCCATTCCCCTATCTCCTGGCTTGTGCATTGCCGGTGCTCGGTTTCGTCATTGGAGAGCTCTGAGGCCGGTGTGGCACCTTTTTCATCTCTCGATCCTTTAAGTCAGGATGGAGGGCGTTGTTAAAATGCTCAGACTCCTGAGGCTTTTTGACACCCCTGCATCGTACACCGCGACAGCATTTTGACACTACGTACGTTCATTCTGAAGCGCCTCACTGCAGCAATTTGTTCTCAGATGGTGGCGTTGGCCCTATTGTACAGCGCTACAGACCTTGTTAGCACTTTATAAATGACTAGTGACCTGCAGGTTTTTAGCCAGAGGGACATTACTCCCCCCCCCCCCCCCCCGACCACATGTTTTTAGTGTCCCTTTTTCAAACCCTTCCAGCATCTTCTTGCTTTAGTGGATCGCGGTCGCTGTCTAATTCTGTGATAACCAAGCGCTCTCATCTGTTTTCCCACTCGCTCTATTCGTCTTAGCTTCTGGCGCTCTGACTCTTCTGGCGCTCTGACTCTTCTGGCGCTCTGACTCTTCTGGCGCTCTGACTCTTCTGGCGCTCTGACTCTTCTGGCGCTCTGACTCTTCTGGCGCTCTGACTCTTCTGGCGCTCTGACTCTTCTGGCGCTCTGACTCTTCTGGCGCTCTGACTCTTCTGGCGCTCTGACTCTTCTGGCGCTCTGTCCCCCATCCTCAGGTCTCCCCGTATCTTGTGCTTTACTTTTTGGTGTTGTCATACTGTTTCTTAATGTCACTTGGCCCTATTCTCCCTTTTTTAAGAGTCTGATCTGCTCGTTGGGTGTAAATGATTGTGACTAAGCGGCTTCCAGTTCAAGGATTAATCTTGTGACGGATTAATGACCGAGCTTTTACCAGGAACGTTTTCCTTAGAAGGGTTATGGTGTGATTACAGGGGGTGCGTGTCCCCTCTGGTGCTAGTAATATATTGGATGCTCCCCCTCCTGCTTCAGATACACTACAGATTGGGTTCAAGAGTCACTGCTTCTCTCCCCCCCCCCCCCCCCCCAAAATCTAACTCTACGCGGGCGATACTGATAACCTCTTGTAACATTGTGTCACATGTCATTGTGTGATGCTGTCGTGCTGCTCGGCACATTACCCCTCCCTATGCAAGGCAGCGTGCAGTCTGGGCAGGTATCAGTTTTCCTTGTGCCCTTATTTCAGGGGGTGACCCCCTTCTAATCCTTTCATATTAGGAGGCAGGCTGTGAACATGTCACATAGCGCAGGAGATTAGGGCTAATCCGCCTGCAGAACAGATGCTCAAATGTCACTTGATCACCGCCTTTATCCTTGGGTCCATTATCTCTAACTGCTAGTGTTATAGTCGTCCCTTAAGTTGCGTTTTTATTTTGAGCTTCCATACATCCTGCGACTTGTGTGTAGCCATGCTGCGAAGCGATAAAATGCCCGGTAATGGCATAAATGCTATTGCGCCTTTTTTTTTTTTTTTTTTTTTATGGAATACTTTGTCTTTTTCTCCCAAAAGACTGATGTAAGCTGTCCGTCGCAGCGTTTCAGGGCTGGCCACACACTGTAGCGCGTGCATGAATTGCCAACGCTCTGAAAGCCTCCCTGTTGAAGCGCTACGACGTACGTTCGGGGCTGCAAAGCGTGATCTTCCATAGGCGGATCAGGCTTTGCATAGCAGTAACCGCACTCAGTGAGGCAGCCAGACGGGGCGTCAGAAGGGAAGGAACGTCCACTCCAACAGACATTCCTTCTGCTCTGCAAAACCCTTGTCTGACCCCGGCCGCAAGTCTGATTCTGACGAACCTAAAATGTAGGGGTCCCCATGGGTCCTCGAACAGTGGCTTGCGGATGGAACCATTCCGAGTGGTTTTCCCATTTGCGGCTCAAGTCTGAATACTTGTGACCTGCTGTCGTCGGCTTCTGGACTTTATAGAGCCAGACGTGAGCTCACACACAAGCAAAATCACTAACACCTTCACTGCTGAGCCATTTCACGTTTTAAAGCTTTTTTTTTTTTTTTTTTTTTTTTTCCCAACACCGCAGGACGTTCCATGACATCCAGGCGGTGGGCGGGCTTTGAAGACGCGAGGCGTATAGGTATGCCCCGCTGTCTTCAATGGGGCCGCCTCAGCCCCTCCCCGCATGCGCTGACTCGCAGTGTGCGTCACTGGCTGCACAGGGACTGCCTGAAATCAAGCCGTTGCCTGCAGCCAATGACGCACACTGCACGCCGGCTGCGGGGAGGGCCTGAAATTAGTGCTGCGCAAAGGCACCTGTCGGCGAGGTGTACCTGTACGCCTCGCCGGCAAATTTAAACACCTTAAGGGCCACCCCTGCGTCCTTGAGGGGTTAAACATGGTCATGTTTGGTATCATTGGCAAGGCCATGCTTTGGCCTTTCTAATGATACCAAACATGACCCTGCTAGCTGAAAAACAGTCGCATCTGGGTTCAATTAAGGACGTTCCCCACATGTCCTCAGCAGTGAAAGGGTTAATATGCCTTCCTGAAGAACACGATGTTCCGTCAATTAGCATCTTATACAAAGTATAGGAGCATGTTAATGTAGAGTAAGCAGCTGCAATGTCTGAGCCGCAAGGAAGGCTGGAAGCGGGGCTCTCATGGTTTGAGGTCAGTGGAAGTGAAGTTGAAAAGCGCCTGCAAACATCATTGGCTGGATCTAATCATCCTTGCTTTAACCCCTTAAGCACCAAGGATCTATAAAGTCAATGCGTTTGTGGTGTAATGGGTCATTGGTCCTTAAAGAGTTTAATTACAGCAAAGACAATTTCTGAATTTTCCTATTATATAACGCAAAGTTCTAATTTCAATAAGGACTCGGAGGCGAGTATTTGCCTTCTCTTTCTTTATTTTCTCTCAGCAGCAAGAGGTTTAACATGTAAAATAGAAGAAAAAAACTGTTCCCTCACAACAGGGAGTAACCACGCCCCCAATAGGTCAATCCATATCGTCCCTCCTCTGGTGTAGCTCCTCCTCTTTCTTGCGAAAACAACATAAGGTAAACAGAACCCAACAAGCAAGGATATCCCAACGGGGAGAAGAGGATGCAGCCCATATTCCTAGGCGGAAGACGACCATTATCCGAACAACGGAAGGAGGATTTCACTGTTCTGAAATGGAAGCAAAAACACGGAGAAGTGTTTAGAATTTAAGCCATAACTGAGTGTATATCCACTATGGTAGCGAAAACAAATTACAAGGAACTGAGTCATGAAAAAACATCAATTTTAATCAGAATCGTGAAGTCGGAGCGCGTAAAGGATAACATCGCCAGCGCACCACATAGACAAAACCCAAAACAAGGTCTGAATTTAGACAGTCATTTTATTGAAACAGTTATGCAGAACAATCATATAAGGGGGGGCATATTCATGGGTAGGGAAATACTCGCCTCCGAGTCCTTATTGAAATTAGAACTTTCCGTTATATAATAGGAAAATTCAGAAATTTCATCACAGGACTCGGAGGCTCATATTTGCCTATTTAAAGCTGAGCAACAACTGAAGTCGTCCAATGAGGAACTGGTCTAACATAGAGATGAGCCGTAGATTCTCTGGTCCAGTCGGCAGATCGCATGATATCCGACAATCGACAGCCAGCTGCCACTGCTGCAGAAGCCATGGCGCCTCGAACCGAGTGCGCGCCAAAACAGGAGGTATCCACTCCAGACAGATCCAGTAGCCAACGTATCCATCTGGCCAAGGTTGCAGGTGACACAGGGGCATGTGGCGCCCGGAATGAAAGATAGAGGGGAAATCAACCCCGTACGTAGATCTTGTGTTCGAGATTCATAGGTCTGTAGGCATCTAACAGGACATAAGGACTGATGATCTGGAAATCGTGGAAAGAATACTGAATTGATTGAAGTCTTGGTTCTCCGTGAGATATCGAAGCGGACACCGTCCGGTTGAAAAGAGCGTGAAGGGTAATCAAGTGCCCGTACATCACTAACACGTTTGCAGGAGAGTAAACAGAATAACATGACAAGCTTAGCGGATAACTGTCGTAGTGTCAGAATTTGGTTATCCGGCCATTGTTCCAAGAATCTTAGTACAAGGGAGACGTCCCAGGTAGAAACATATCTCGGAAGGGGAGGTCTAGCGAATCGGGTGCCCCTCAATAGCCTACACACCAGGGGATGTTGGCCAATTGCAACCCCTGCGAAGCCAACATGTCCTGCTGAGATGGCCGATCTGTACACATTCAAGGTTCTATATTGTAGACCGGCGTCGAATATGGAAGTCAGGAAGTCCAGGACGGAAGTTAGAGGTGCCGAAAAGGGATCTTGGTGTCTTCCCACGCACCAAGAAGTCCATCGGTTCCAGGCTGATCTGTATGCGTTGCGAGTACCTGGGGCCCAGGCTTGCAGGAGTAATTCTCCAGTTCTGTCCGAAATTCCTTGGCTCTGCCAGGCAAACCTGAAATCAGCCATGCTAGCATGACCAGGTTGCCCTGTAGTAGAGGATGAGGATTGTTGTCGGGATCCTTCAATAGATCTTGACATTGTGGAAGCATCCTGGGAATGTCTATTGCCAGTTCCATCAGAGATGGAAACCACGGTTGGCTCGGCCAATGGGGGACCAACAGTACTATCGTCGCCTGGTGAAGTCGAACCTGCTTTATGGTTCTTGCTATGAGGACAAATGGAGGGAAGGCATAAAGCCGGTCTCCCGACCAATCCTGGAGGAACGCGTCCGTGGCTATAGCCTCTGGGTCCGGTTTCCAACTGAAGAAGTGTGGTATTTGTGCGTTCAGTCTCGATGCAAAGAGGTCCCGTTGAAAAGGACCCCAAAGAGATTGAAGCTTGTTGAATATAGATGATAGGAGTTTCCAGTCCCCTGCGTCCGTCATGTGTCTTGAGTTCCAGTCTGCGATCTGGTTGGACAGACCCGGGATGAATTGGGCTTGGACCCAAAGATTGTTCTGGAGACAAAGATCCCAGACCCTCTGTGCCATCTGGGTCAGAGGTTCCGATCTTGGTCCTCCCATGGCATTGATGTACCGGACTGCTGGGAAATTGTCCATGCGAAGGAGGATCTGAGAGTGGAGTTTGTCTTTGGTGAAGCACCGGATTGCAAATAAACCTGCCATCATCTCCAGTACATTTATGTGATGGATACGTTCCTCGGGTGACCATCGTCCACCTGTCTCCATCCCTTCGCAGTGAGCTCCCCAGCCCAGATTGCTGGCATCTGAATCTATGGTGAGGGTCGGCTGTAAGGGAAACAGACGTTTCCCGTTCCATTCTGACATGTGGGCGTGCCACCAGCAGAGGTCTACTCGAGCATCGTCTGTTAGATGGATGTTGTCCGGGTAATCCAGACCCGCTCGGAGGGAACGGGCCTTCAGGCGTTGGATAGTGAAGTGGAGCTGGAATAATCGCCAGTCTCGCTGCTGCTAGTAGACCAATCACTCTGGCCAGATATCTCAGGGTAGTAACTGAGTGCTGGAGGAGAGAGGCTACTTCCTTTCTTATGTTGCGCATCTTCGTGGACGGAAGGGATAATGTCAGCTGGTTGGAGTCCAATAGAAAACCTAGAAATTCGATCTTTCTCGTTGCGGTTAGGAGAGATTTTTCTGTATTGATGAGAAATCCCAGATCCTGTAGCAGGGATATCGTCCATTGAAGATGAGTCCGTAGGGTGTCTCGGGATTGGGACATCAGAAGAATGTCGTCCAGATATATAACTATCTTTACGCCGCGCGTTCGCAAGGAGGCAATCACCGGTTTCAACAGTTTCGTGAAGCACCACGGAGCTGATGAGACCGAAAGGGAGACATGTGAAACGCCATGTGGTTCCCTGCCAATTGAATCTGAGGAAGTCCCGGTGGGATTCGTGTATCGGGACCGTCAAGTAAGCATCCTTCAAATCCAGTTTGACCATCCAGTCGTGCTGGAGAAGGATGTGTTGTAACGTGTGCATGCCTTCCATCTTGA
Source organism: Leptobrachium leishanense (assembly GCA_009667805.1). Classification (NCBI taxonomy): domain Eukaryota; kingdom Metazoa; phylum Chordata; class Amphibia; order Anura; family Megophryidae; genus Leptobrachium; species Leptobrachium leishanense. Next base: position 19,366,964 of record CM019075.1, read on the forward strand.
AGTGTCTGTGCATAACGAAAAAATTTAGTTCTCTGAGATTTATGACAGGGCGGGAACCGCCGCCTTTCTTTGCCACCAGAAAAATGTTGCTCAAAAAACCTCCCGAAGAGGTGGGGGCAAGCTCTATTGCCTCTTTGTGTATGAGGCCTTGTATCTCCTCCTGTATCAGTAGTGACTGTGTGTGCTGGAAGTGTAATGTCGCTGGAGCGCGAGGTTGTGTAGGGGTGTCTACAAAATCTATTAGGAAACCTTTTACAGTATGTAGAATCCACGTGTCTGTGGTAATATGTGTCCATGCTTGGTGAAACTGGGAAATACGACCTCCTATCCTCATGTGAGAGAAAGGAATTATGTGAAGATCGCTCACCTGTAGGTTTCCTGAAGGAGGAACTTCTGCCTCCACGGAAAGATCTGTTGTGCCAAGGTCTGGCTCTGGACGGGAAGAAACTGGAGCTAGTGGTGGCGCTACTATCTGTGTAGCTTTGGTTGTTATAAGCGGGGCCTGCGGAGCGGGAGGGTCCCGCGCGGCCGGAAACGACCCCTGCCTCTTCCGGCCCTGTGGGAGACCCGGCTAGGGAACACTTTCTTAATCGTTGCCTCTGCCTTGTCAATCATGGAGAAAGCACCCACGTATGTATTCAGTCTTTTAGCGAATGGATCTCCGAATAATTGGCCTTCCGCTTTGACCCCCAGGTCAGCGGTAGCTAAATGTGAAAGCTTAGGATCCATCTTCAATAGGATCGTTTTCCTTCTTTCCGCAGCTAGGGCAGAATTGGCATTTCCCAGAAAGCAAAGGGATCTCTGTAGCCATCCGGCTATCTCAGCATGGTCTAGTGGTATATGTGCTAGTTTTGCGTGATCCACTATATCTAGGGCCTTGACTAGAGGTCCGGTTGCATCCAGCAACTTATCCTGGCATGTGCGTATAGCCAGGTCTATTCCTTTTTTAGGAGACCATCCTTTTCTCGCAGCAATTTTTTGAAATGCCTCGTCTACGTCTGGCGTAATGCAAGTTTTGCCTGTTGTTGTGGGTCTAGGACCCTCTGCTTTTAATGTTTGTCTCGTGCCTTTGTCTAGTGGGCAGCGCATGACGCTATCTACCCAACGCTCGATGTGTGGTTGTGGAATCCACACTGAGGATGCTGGGTGCGAAATGTCCTTAGGGTTAAAAAGAGGGTTTCCCTCAGGATCATATATTGTGTCCCCGACCTGCACGGGAGGTGATTCTTCTTCTCCCCAAATCATCAGGTCATCGTCATCATCAGGTGCGTATATCTCTAGGGGGTAATCCCCTTCATCTTCCCCGTATTCAGGATCCACTAGTCCTGATCTTTTTTTAGCGGGGACGAGACTCCACTCGTCAGGAATGGGTCTCTTAATCTCGGCCGCAGCCTGCGCTCCGCGGTCTGGAGCTCTCTTGCGAGGATGAGACTCGCTATCCATTATTGGCAGCACTGCGGGGATGCCAGCCCCTCCATAAGCACCTTTGGGGATATCAGCTATGTGGTGGCCCATATTAATATCTTTTGGTGGCTCCCTAGGGGAGACTTCCACAATTTGATCTGGGGATGAAGCTCTGGCACGTGCATAATTAGGGGATCTCTGAGAGAAAGCAGCGCAGGAAGACACCTTAGGTGGAATCTGTAGGGAAGCGACTGCGTCTTGCATAGAGTGTCTGAATGAGTGTGAATGTTTGCTACAGCTGCCGCCACAGTGTCTGAAATGGAGGACCTCAGTGAAGCTTCAAGGGCTGCAAATCTTTGTTTGGAAGATTTTTTCGGTGGTGGTGTTGCGGGGATGCCGCTGCCGGCTGTTCAGATAGAGAGGAGTGTGGGATTGAACTCACCTCCGACCCGGAGCCCCGGGGTGGAGAGGGAGAGGAATTTCTGTCCGGTTTGGAGAGAGACATTCTGTGTTGCGAGGGAAAGACCGCGCTTATTTCTAAAATGGCGCGTTTGAAACCTTGTGAGGTGAAGTGGGCGGGTATATCGGTGTCTGCGGAACCGCGAGGTGGAGGTTGGTGTCGGCGGAACTCTTGGCGAAAAGCAAACAAAGACAATGCCCAATTTCCTCCTATTTAGTAGATAGTGAGTGGGGGAATTATATGTATGATAAATATGTAGAGTAAAAACACTGCGTTTAAATGAACGTAAAACGGGAACGCCGACCCCCGCGGCTAACACCGGGAAAAGTCGGCGTCCCGAAAGAAAAGTTTACAATGAGCAAAAATACAGTAAATTACAATAATATATATAAATAGTGCAAGAGAGAAAACAAGTGTACTTATCTCCTTGAGGTAAGCAGCAAGAAAGAGGAGGAGCTACACCAGAGGAGGGACTATATGGATTGACCTATTGGGACTATTGGGGGCGTGGTTACTCCCTGTTGTGAGGGAACAGTTTTTTTCTTCTATTTTACATGTTAAACCTCTTGCTGCTGAGAGAAAATAAAGAAAGAGAAGGCAAATATGAGCCTCCGAGTCCTGTGATGAAATTGCTGATTGTGTCATACCTGGCTATGCAACTCACAAGGATTTGGCTCGTGAATGAAGCGCATGCGCCAAGAAGGGGAAAGTCTTACAAATAGAAAAAGAACTGACGTAGCATAACATTTACCTCCTTTACACCCATTAACCCAATATGCGACGTGAGCTCCTTGCAAAGCATCACACAATGCTCAGCGAGCGGTGAGCTTCCAATACGCAATGTGCAAGGCAAGCTCAGTGTGCCGTGCTCATAGCATGCAAGCTTACAGGTCACGGAGCTCATTACCGCGTGATCGTACAATGTGCCGTTTCATGTTTGCAGTTCCCCGAGCTCGCTGCAGAGCCATCGCACGATCTAAGCTCCTTGCAGAGCCGTAACACAATGTGTGACGCAAGCTCACCGTGCAGAGCTCATTAGCGTGTTGGTGTATATATAATGCAAGGTCACGGCGTACAGGGCGCAGTGGGGAAGAGCGAGAACGCAGTAATTTAATGGGAATATTTTCGCTATTGCATTAAATCTTATGAGCCTGCGGAGGGAACTTGCCACAACATCATTGCTGCAGCAGTTCTGGTGCTTGACGTCCCTTTTTAATAGTGTCGGGTTATATACTGTATGTATCCTTTTTTCCATGATGCAAGTTCTGTATATAAACACAGCACAGGAGTCCTGTTTACCTTTTTATTTACACATAATTTCGTGTTTTTAAAACAATCTTTGTATATACAACACCATAAAAAATGTTCTGCTGATGTTCCTGCAATACGACGTCTAATTGTGCTCTAAACCCACCTGCAGCCACCCTCGTCTCCCTGTCAGCCCCGGGATTTTTCAGACAAAATATTACCTTGTTCTTCAAACTCAGACTGTTCGTGAGGGCCTTGATGTTTTAGGCTAGGGTCAGACGAACGCATTTTCACATTGTCTGTGAAAAAGTGCGTTCGAACGAATGGACGCATTTTTTCACTGAGTACGCGATAGCGGTCATACGATGCGCATTTGCGTTCGTGATTTTGTACGGATCATCAATAAAACACTTTGTGCATCTGGACGTTATGTTGGCCGGACATTAGCAGCGTCTGACATCTCCAATTCACGCACACATCCAGCTAGCGGACGCAGCGCACTCTGTACAACCGTACTAGCGGTTTTACGTTCTCTACAAAATGCGTTCGTTTGCCACTTGGGTTGCGCAGCCGGACTTTTGTGCGACCGTACTTCGTATATTGGCCGTCATTGCCCGGCATTTGCTGCTACTACGGCCGTGATTAAGTGCGCCTGCACGCGCCTTCGCACTGCCTCAGTCTGACCCTAGCCTTAGAGCTCCAGTCTACGATTTGGTTGAATGTGATTAAATTACTCCGTGTCCCCAGGAACCACCCAACAGGCTCCATTACTTGGTTTTAGACTAAAGCATTTCTGATTTTTCCTGGCCGAACGACCTGGCTCTGGTCACAATCCCTAAACCATTATTTTGGAGAGTTCCGGCAGGAGGGACCTGGCCATTAATAATTAGAGGTTCTTTAGCTTTGGTGCCACAATGATCAGCTTCGATTCGGAGTGAGCTTAAACAAGGGCAAATTGGGTTCTATTAGTGGAGGGCCCCTTTTTTGTTAGAGCACCCGGTTTGTTGGGTCAAGGACTGGTATGTGGACCCAAGGAAGTGGTCTCTTTGGATAAATTTGCTGAGATATCAGGTAGCATTCACAATGGTGGCTTAAATGTAAACAGAGAAGCCCCCGTGTCCCTAGAAATCTCACCTTTTTTGTGACTCTTACACGCTCTGTTTGGGGTGCTTTTTATTGTGTAACTTTGAGCGTCTACTAGAGTGGCTGCTCTTTGGGGATAACCTTTCCATCATGGCATGGGACCAAAGAGTCCACCTCCTAAACTCTTTGATTCCAGGGCACATTTGCGTAACTAGGTGGGTATGAAACGCCCAATGGGCACATCCCAAAGATACTATTTAATCCATTGCTCTGTGTCTTCACATGGGTTGTCCAGTGACCCATCAATAATGGAATCGGTAATAATCCCTATCTTTTATTGCACTCCTCTGAATCCGTTTCGTGTTCCTGTTACTAGATTTCTCCCTATACTTTTTGATCTTACTAGCTGGGGTCTGGCTTCAGTGGGACGGGTATTCATAGTCCCGACCGCGTAATTGGCAACCGCAAGAACGTATTGTGTGTCTAGTCTCTACACCAACTTAATAGCTCAGGCTCTAGTGCAAGGCAAGGAATGGAGGCAGAAGTGATTGTCCATTGTCACGTTGAGAGATGAGGTCTCCACCCCTACCTTGGCAGTTCATCTAAACTGACGAGGGTGGTAGCAGACAAATTAGATATTGTGGGGAGACCTGTGTTGGGTAGATCCCACCTAATGATAGGAATGGAAGCCTGCCACGGTAATCAAGTTCAACAAAAAGTACTGTATCCATAAACTCTTGGCGATCATCGCCAGACCAACCAGTAAGTCACCATAGGTGGAAGGTTTTCAACGTCTCCAGATTTGGCTGATTGCAGAATAGATTGTCTAGGTAGAACATTGCTTTAGATCTAGCCGAAGCCCCCTAATTGGGGAAAAAGTGTGTACAATTCAGCTTGTGTCACTACAAGTATCCAGGCAACCTCTGTCCTCAAGGCACTTGCTGGTCTTTCCGTTGAGCAAATTGCACCAGGCCTTGGTAACATGTGATCTGGATGCTTAAGGACCCTATGAGATAATGAGAGAGATGAGCTGATAACTAAGAGCAACATGGACCAATCGTTTCGGTGTTCTATGGAGAAGACCTAAAACTGGACACTGAAGCCAGATTTTAGAGACTGGGAACCCGTGGTCGCCTTTGGGGTAACTGGTACCGGTAGGACAGCGGTCTTAAAATCTGTTGCACCATTGCTTGCAGACTGTTATTATGCAGTAGTCCTGACCACTAGTCAGAGTTGAACTGTTCTTAATGAAAGTACCTAAATTTCGAGATGGAGACAACTACACAGGATCCAGAAAGTGGGGAATGTACAGCAGGTTTAGGAGCATGTTTGGGGTACATTCGTTCCATCTTATCAAGTTTGATGCAGAAATCGGTCTTGGCACTCCCCCCCCACCCTCTGCTCTGGGTCTGAAATACTACTTGGTTCTTTTGGACACCATGTTTCTTGGTGGGAAGATCCATAACAAGAATATGCACCACAAACTTTTCACAGGAATTCTAACGGGGGACCCATCTCTCCTTTCCATTCTGTTCACCGGAAATCCATGGCATCCTTTCAGTCTATTACCACTCCTCACTATGGAATGTTTGGAACCCCACACCTGTTCTTCAGGAATTCCCATCCTCTTGGGAATGACGGGGCCCTCCCAAGGAAGGTCAGACTTCTACAAAATGGCATTGTCCACGTTTATGTTCACAATGCTCTGAGCTGTATGACCATGGCAGGGGCCTTACCACTGCCTGTCCTTTTGTATACCGTGCAATCATTCAAAAACAAGGTTTGGACCCCCCCTCTGTAATTTTTTTTTTTTTTGGTGGAACTGTGACATTGATTGGTCACCATTATGGCTTGGTAGTATCCAATGGCTGGGATCCATCCTCTGTATGGCATGATGGGGCCCCGTGGCTTGAGTTCCTCTTCCAGTCCGACACCTAGGCCAGCAATTGCTCAGAGGCGACTTCCAAGGTCACAATTACTTGACTGGGGAAAAGGATTTTGCGACTGTAGCAGTTTTTGCCTTTTGGTGATGATCTCCTATTTACTCAGTCTCTCTCTCGGTAAACCGTGCTGGACAATGCACAAAACACACCAGGTTGTGATGAGTTGGGCACTGTGATTTTTGAAACCTGTACATGGTATATCTAACCATTGATTCCCCAAGTGTGCCGTTCTTGGCCAGTTCCTTTCTATGGCCAGTGTTTTGTGTCACTTAGGACAATCCTAATCGGTTTTCCAGCCTGATCACATATCTGACGTGACTTATCTGTTCACATATTGGATGGCAGTTTTGGTTTGCCCACCTCCACATCAGAGGTGAATGACACAGACCCTTTGCGAGATGGTGCACTCTGTTTCATTGTGGAAACTGGAGTCGGAGGGGTGGGTGAACCACTCGCTGAACCAGCAGTTGTAGCCACCGATCCTGAAGCTATTGGTGGTTGATGTGAAGAAAGAGACGAAGATAAAGATGGCTTAACAAGAAGCCCAGTTCCGGGGGGAGATGACTTATTACTAGCTGACCCTGGAGAGCATCCACCATGCTGGGACGTAGAGCTGTCCAGCTGCTGGGACATTTTATTAGGCAGCGAAGGTTGAGAGACTGAAAGGAACCGGATATCCTGTGAAAGTCTGCCTGAATAAAGTCCTTGTATACTCCTGTGTTTGACCAGCTGCTGGGGCGAGCTTACAGCGTGTTGCATGAGCAAAGAGATGTGGGAGCCAGTGGCTCTTGACAAGCTATAGTGAAGGGTTTTCCCAGAGAGTGGTCCAAGGACTACTTGAGAACTTGTCAGCCCTGTGCCCTGTTGGAGGACAGAGGTTGATGCCGATGTTCCACGAGAACGAGAAAACTGCACCTGAGAGGCCAACAGCGGTGGTTTTGCCAGCACAGGGCCCTCCGTCCTTTGCGATTGACCTTGTTGAGAAGGTAGTTGAGGGCATTTCCCAGGCACACCATGCTTCTGAACACCACAAGGGGTGGACGGAGAGATGCCAGCTGGCGTTTGTTGTTGAGACTGCACTCCAGAAGGAGAACTGGTTGAAGGTGGTCGGGACAGTCCAAGACTAGGCCGGGACCTCCTTGCCTGGCGGCTCACATAGGCAGTCTCTGGAAGTGAAGATGGCGGAAGGAAGATGTGAGTTGGGAGGTTTTGCTGGTGCGTGAGGGCTATCGCCACGTTTGTGGTGGCTGCAGCAGTCTGAATTGGAGCATGAATCAGAGGCTCCCAAATTAGGGTCTTGTAACTGGAATCCCGTATGTTGGCCCCTGTGGTTTGAAGATCCTGGATGGTATGAGCCATGTCTTGATCGTGCTTCACAATCTGCTGGATGATTTCGTTATTCACTGAACCTGAGCTGTTCTCTGCTCGCTTACGTAACAAGATGGAGTTCTTTTTGCCTGAAGAAAGGGAAAGGGACACAAGGAAAACATGATGTGGAGAGAGGAAGGCTTTAGGAAGGATGCAGAACGCTTCCTAAAATACAGAAAACCAAGGAGGAAGGATATGGGGCAGTAACTGGTACATAAATCAGGAATGAAACCGGAGAACCGTACACAGGAAATAGTAATGGGATGTGATGGAACGACAACGTTACTGGATAACAGGACCACCATCTGGGGCAAACCGGTCGAGCGACTCTGTCAATCTCTGGTCCCCACTCTTAAACTGCAACCCTAGGCCTGCAACTGTTAGGCGCTTTGTGGCACAATACTGCTTGTGTGGCCACCATTTTACCCTGCATGAGCCAATGAGTGAAGGCAATCCTGTCAGTCAGCATAAGGCCACCAGATTTAACTTTAACAGGACTGCTGTTAATCAGTGGCTTTGCCAGGGAGGATGAATTTGGAGCAGAATCCATTATAGCACGTTCTGTCAGCCAGGACTTGCCTCTAGAGTCCAGCCAGCACACAGGTGAGGAACTTTTGCCCAAAAAGGGTAAGCTTCGTCGCAATAGGTTTTTACGGTAATGGGGTGTATGATTTGTCCCGGGCCGGCACAAATTGGGACCCACAAATTCTTTGCAGTGGGCCTGATAGTGAGGAGTTTCCTGACGCCATGCGTATGAGCACAGAAGATACTCACCAATTCTGTCTAAGCGATCCATTGCCACGGTCTCAAAGGCCCGCCTCATCATGGGATATTCTTCCAGGACCTCATTAAAATTATCCACAGACAGAGAATACAAGCGGCAGTAGGTATCCGCGCGGACGCTGGCAGTGCGGCGCCCCCGAGTCAGCAAACAGATCTCTGGAAGTCAAGGAGGGTTCATTATAACATCGTATAGAGCACGACCTTAACAAATCCAAAGGTTAGGTAGCCACGGGCTGCTTCTATTTTTTCTCTGGCTCCTCAATGTCTGGATTATTCTACACAAATCTACATAGAAAAATCTTAACTCCTAGGCTTTCTTCCTGGCTCAGAAGATTGATCTAAATAGGGGGGTCGGCAGCTTTGGCTCCCCAATTGTTTTGGAACTACAAGTCTCCACTAACCTAATGTGTGGCTGAACATCATGGAGGTGTAGTACCACAACATATGGAGGGCCAAGGTTTCTGAACCCTGATCTAAATGTATGAAGGCCTAGAGTAGAGTGTTTGTGTTCTTGGAAGGGCTGGTATGTGGTGGCTTCTGGTGGACATGAGTGGTGCATAGGCTGATGTATATCTAGAGCAGTACTTGCAGTTGGTATATGGGAGTGTAACTGTACACCGTTTCTTGAATGTGTGACTATGCTTGGAGAGCCGTTATGCGAGCGACCAATACCAATCACGTCTTGCCTTCTCACCTCCAAAGTAAGAGCCGTCGGAGAGCTTGGTCTCCTTGCTGCCTCTGGTCAAAATGCTGACGACTCCATGTTGGATGAAGTACATCTTCTTGCCCACAGTCCCCTCGCGTATGATGTAGTCCGCTGGCTGGAACACCTCGAATTTTAGCTTTGTTAACATGGCAGTCACAAAGTTGGGATCGGCATTGGCAAAGAGCGGCATGTTGGCAACCAGGTTGCGGCAGTTGAAGTTGACAATCTCCTGCAGCCGAGAGAAACGTCAAAGCATTAAAAAAGCTAAGTAGACGAGAAGACAGACTTCCGTGCACAGGACAAGGTAGATGGACAGATAGGTAAAATGGTCTTATGCCTCACCTCATTCAGGGGTTCGCTGAGCTCCCCAAGGATATTCTCCTCATCAAACATCTTCCCCTGGTAGCGATGCTCATAATATTCATGAATTCTCTGCCTTGTGTCAGGGGGAAGTTTGTGGAAGGACATGTATTGCTCCACTTGCTTGTACTGCGGAAAGCAAAAAATATATGGATACCATTCTGGGCATGATGCTCATCTCTGATGTTTCCTGTTAAGTGATGCAACTTGCACTGTATTCTCTATGGGTAGTGTCTGCACTTTATATAAAGATTTGTATATGGCCTCTTCCTTTTTATCCGTCTAAGTATTGATTTCCCAATACTGGATTAAAGGGGCTTCAAAACAGATTTTGGTGGGTATTATATGCTAATCTCTTGCCATGTATTCCACCCCTAATCTCCCTCTGCTGTATCCCACAAACACTGCTAATGTTGATGCCTCATTCCTCACACCCCATTACAGCTCTGTTCCATCCCCTTCATCCCATTGTGGCACTGCCCCATCCGTCTCGCCCTTCATTATGGCTCTGCTCCATTAATTCCAACGTATTGTTGCTCTGCACCATCCCTTTCATGCAATTATGGCTCAGTCCCATCCCCTTCATGCAATTATGGCTCAGTCCCATCCCCTTCATCTCATTGTAGCACTGTCCCTTCCCTCTCATCCCACTATGGCTCTGCCCCATCCTTCACACCCTTCATGTTGTTTCTGCTCCATCCCCTATATCCCATTTTGGCACTGTCACATCTCTTTCATCCCACTTTGGGTCTGTCTAATTCCTCTCATCCTATTATGACTTTGTTCCATCCCTTTCCCCACATTGTGGCACTGTCCCATTCCTCTCATCCCATTATGACTTTGCTATATTCTTCTCACCCTTCATGTTTTGCCGCTTCCCTATCCTCCATTGTGCCCCATTTCTTTCACCCCACTGCATCTGTTCCATCCTCTCAACTCCATTGTGCCCTTTTCCCATCACTCTCCTCCTCACCCTTAGTGTTGACTCTGGCTCATCCCTTTCACCCCATTGTGGCCCTCTCCCTTCCTTCTCACTCCATTGTCCTCTGCTCCATCCCTCACCTTCGTTGTGACTCTCCTCCATATTTACTAATTTTGAGTTGGAAGTCCTTTTTGCTAATTTGTGACGTAGGCCCGTGTATTGTCTCACCCCTAGTCCTTTTTCTCTAGATTCCAGTTTGGGCGCACGGCTCCTCTACCCGTTTCAGTAATGGCGCAGTATTGATGTTTTGTGCTTACCTTTTCCTGATACTGTCGTCGGGAAGAATCCAGTGACTGAATGAGAGCGGTGGCATGGCCGATAAACATGGCGTAACAGGTAGCTCCAACAATCATACTGAGCATGGTGAGCCACACGTCAGTCATCCCCTCTGGCGCCTGCTGCCCGTACCCGATGCAAAGCATATGGCTCATGGCCTTGAATATGGCGTGGGAGTACTGCTTCCCCCAGGACTCATTCTGCCAAAGGACAGGATTGAAATATTAGCTCATGTCTGTTTTTTATCTCTTTAGCGCAACCTTCAAATTCGGTACTGTAAAATGTGACTTTTTCTCATTATCGGCCCTTATGGTCATTATCGGCCCTTATTATTACCATAAGCCCTTTATCATTATTATCGGCCCTTATGGTCATTATCGGCCCTTATCAGTCCTTATTATTACCATAAGCCCTTATTATTATCGTCCCTTAAGATCATTATCGGTCCTTATCATTATCAGTCCTTATCATTATTAGCCCTTATCATTACCATTATTAGCCCTTATCATTACCATTATTAGCCCTTATCATTACCATTATTAGCCCTTATCATTACCATTATTAGCCCTTATTATTACCATTATTAGCCCTTATTATTACCATTATTAGCCCTTATTATTACCATCAGCCCTTATCATTATTATTTATTTTATTTATTTATTTACAAAGGATTTTACCAGGAAGGATACATTGAGATTTCTCTCGTTTTCAAGTATGTCCTGGCTTATTATTATTAGCCCTTATCATTATCGGCCCTTATCATTATTATTCTTGGCCCTTATCATTATCGTTATTAGCCCGTATCATTATCGACCCTTCTCATTGCCCTGATTATTACCGTTATTGGCCCTTGACAAAATGATAAAATATTACCATTTTTAAGAGGCAAATATTACATGAGCAAGTGGGGAAAAGCTGCTCTTCTGTGCTTCAATCACTTCATCTGCTTAAAGTTATAAAAGAGAACCATGGTGACCATTAACACTTGGGGCTCAATTAAATTTTTTATTGGAAAAGTATTTTTGAGTAGCATCCCAATGAATTTTGGGCCATATTCCAAAGTTAAGATAACTACAGGAAACATTACACATAGCAACAACTGCAGTTAATTGAGGGGAAAAGCTGTTCCATTCCTGCCGCAAACTGGGCTTGCGGATTGGATTCAGACGTTTTCCCCCATCGAGGTTACTGTGCATTAGTCTCCTATACGTGATGTTAATTTATATGTCCCGCCTGCAACCGCAGACTATTCCGATGTAGCTTGCACTTCCACCTGGAAGATGTTATTTCACTGTGAAACACCAGCTTCGAGATGTTAAGTGATTCTGCATTTCCAAAAACACGTAACATGCTATGACCACCCCCGCCCCTTAAATCCCATACTCGCCTCTCATCCCCAGATGTAGAGGATGGCGCGATCCGCCGCTTCCTCTCATCAGCAGCAGAATGAGACTGAGAACAAATAGTTCCTAGGCTCCCTCCGCGAATCAACCGCTGCGCGTTCTTGCGAGAGCTCTTGCAGCCTGGTCATGTAAGACTCCATGGAGTCCTACGGGCTCCTTGAGTTGATACTTGCTGTGCCACTGCTGGTGTCTGGCTGCCTTGCGCTTCGTTCTCAGGCCAGGCGCTAACCGGTCCAGTGGAGGAGCTGTCCAGCGCAGCACTGGAAGGAAGGAGGAGCTGTCCAGCGCAGCACTGGAGGGAAGGAGGAGCTGTCCAGCGCAGCACTGGAGGGAAGGAGGAGCTGTCCAGCGCAGCACTGGAGGGAAGGAGGAGCTGTCCAGCGCAGCACTGGAGGGAAGGAGGAGCTGTCCAGCGGAGCAGCAGGGAGGTTAGTAAAAATTAGACACTGAAAAGTCTGTTTTTCTTAACCATCCGATTCCTTTTTTGGCATTATTGCTCTGTTATCCAAGGCTGGTGTTGCACGTTAAAAAGTTTTAAAATGAAAAGTCCCACTTGTGCCCATGGTCTTTCTATTCTGGGGAAGGAGGGGTGAGCATGGCAGGGACCCCCCCCCCCCTTGGCTCAGTCCCATAGAGGCCCTGGCACGCGGGAGAAAATCATTCCAGAATAAATCCTATTTTCCCAATGGTGATCAGGTGGGGAAGGAATTCCTCGATGCACACACCTCTCCCATGAAGAGCGGCTTCAATAGAGTTAATTTGCTGATTTATAGGGTGGGTTTTAGTTTTGTATCAGGATCCATGAGATATTCATTCCACAAATTGGAATCGCAGTAAATACACACATGTAGGTATAACCTCAATGGGAATGTTCTTGCTGCGGAATAGGATGACACTTGTACAATGGTATACATGACTGAATACAGTGTGTGCGGAGATTATGCGGTCATGCACCCACGCCATGCTTCATGTATAAGATTGTCAAGGTCTTACAGGCAGCACAGATAGAACTCTTCGTGTTACATTCACACTGCAACACTGCCATTCCACCACATCACATTGGTCAACCTTGGCCCTCCAATTGATTTGGAACTATATCTCCCCTAATGCTCATCCGCTCATTAGGTTGACAGAGCCATGTGGTGAATGTAGTTCCAAACCATCTGGAGTGCCGGGGTTGGGCACAGCAGCCTCATACTTGCCATGTGAAATCACAAGAATGGTCCACATCTAAAAAAAATGATTTATTGTTTACCTGTAAGTATGTATGTATGTATGAGTGTATCATAGAGCACCACAGTAATGTGCGGTGTGTACGATTGTATCACAGCTCCACAGCAATAAAACTCCATTGTACATTACTGAGTTTTATTGCTGTGGAGCTCTGTAATAAACTCATCCACACTGCACATTGCTGTGAGTTTTATTGTTGTGGAACTCTGATACGCTCATACACAGCGCACATTACTGAGTTTTATTGCTGCGGAGCTCTGTGATACGCTCATACACAGTGCACAATACTGTGAGTTTTATTGCTGTGGAGCTATGTGATACAGTAATGTGTACAGTGTCTGAGTATCACATGGTTCCAATGCAATACAATCCAGTTTTGTTTGTTTTTAAAAAAAAAAAATATTTAATCAATGCGTTAATATTTGTTTGGAAACCTTTTTACTGTGAATTATTTGGTTACATTACTAACACCATAATAAAACCCACAACAATTTTAAGAACTGTTGTACGGTGACAACGGCTCGTATGTCTTGTGCAAATTGAGATGCCAGAGATGTGTAGCCATCAGTAGCTGTGTCCATATACATATAACCGGCATGTTTCTGTAATCTATGCATTCCTTCACATTCTGTCTGATGCAATGCACACAGCTCATGCTCTGCATTACATGCACTCTGCACACTGTCCATGCAGTACCTGTTACCCTGCAAGCTCTCCATGCAGGTACTCATTACTCTGATGCACGATCCATGGCACTCCTTTTACTCGGCAGTTTCTACAAGCAGCCTGTTAACACATCCTCAGGCAGTCACGTTACCTTGCACACTCTGCAGTCCATTGTTTTAGCCAATACATCTTATTCGCTGCACATTCTACGCGCCAGGTTCTTATTCGCTGCACATTCTACGCGCCAGGTTCTTATTCGCTGCACATTCTACGCGCCAGGTTCTTATTCGCTGCACATTCTACGCGCCAGGTTCTTATTCGCTGCACATTCTACGCGCCAGGTTCTTATTCGCTGCACATTCTACGCGCCAGGTTCTTATTCGCTGCACATTCTACGCTTTATGCAGGGCAAAACAACCCAAAGGGTAAAATGTGCAGGGCAAGAAAAATATGGCGCGTAGAATGTGCAGGGCAAAACAACCCATTCTATGCTCCAGTTTCCCTGCACATTTTGCACTTTGGGTTGATTTAGCCCTGCACATTTTACGCGTCGGGATCTTTTTCCCTGCATGTTCTGAGCGCCGGGTTCTTTTTCCCTGCTCATTCTACGCGGCCGGGTTCTTTTTCCCTGCTCATTCTACGCGGCCGGGTTCTTTTTCCCTGCTCCTTCTACGCGGCCGGGTTCTTTTTCCCTGCTCATTCTACGCGGCCGGGTTCTTTTCCCTGCTCATTCTACTACGCGGCCGGGTTCTTTTTCCCTGCTCCTTCTACGCGGCCGGTTCTTTTTCCTGCTCATTCTACGCGCCGGTTTGTCTGCCCTGCGCATTCTACGCGCCGGGTTCTTTTTCCTGCTCCTTCTACGCGGCCGGTTCTTTTTCCCTGCTCCTTCTACGCGGCCGGTTCTTTTCCCTGCTCCTTCTACGTGCCGGGTTCTTTTTCCCTGCTCCTTCTACGCGGCGGGTTCTTTTCCCTGCTCATTCTACGCGCCGGGTTCTTTTTCCCTGCTCATTCTACGCGGCCGGGTTCTTTTTCCCTGCTCCTTCTACGCGGCCGGGTTCTTTTCCCCTGCTCATTCTACGCGGCCGGGTTCTTTTCCCCTGCTCATTCTACGCGGCCGGGTTCTTTTTCCCTGCTCATTCTACGCGGCCGGGTTCTTTTTCCCTGCTCATTCTACGCGGCCGGGTTCTTTTCCCTGCTCATTCTACGCGGCCGGGTTCTTTTTCCCTGCTCATTCTACGCGGCCGGGTTTTTTTCCCTGCTCATTCTACGCGGCCGGGTTCTTTTTCCCTGCTCATTCTACGCGGCCGGGTTCTTTTTCCCTGCTCATTCTACGCGGCCGGGTTCTTTTTCCCTGCTCATTCTACGCGGCCGGGTTCTTTTTCCCTGCTCATTCTACGCGGCCGGGTTCTTTTTCCCTGCTCCTTCTACGCGGCCGGGTTCTTTTTCCCTGCTCCTTCTACGCGGCCGGGTTCTTTTCCCCTGCTCATTCTACGCGGCCGGGTTTTTTTCCCTGCTCATTCTACGCGGCCGGGTTCTTTTTCCCTGCTCATTCTACGCGGCCGGGTTCTTTTTCCTGCTCATTCTACGCGGCCGGGTTCTTTTTCCCTGCTCATTCTACGCGGCCGGGTTCTTTTTCCCTGCTCATTCTACGCGGCCGGGTTCTTTTTCCCTGCTCATTCTACGCGGCCGGTTCTTTTTCCCTGCTCATTCTACGCGGCCGGGTTCTTTTTCCCTGCTCATTCTACGCGCCGGTTCTTTTTCCTGCTCATTCTACGCGGCCGGGTTCTTTTTCCTGCTCATTCTACGCGGCCGGGTTCTTTTTCCCTGCTCATTCTACGCGGCCGGGTTCTTTTTCCCTGCTCATTCTACGCGGCCGGGTTCTTTTTCCCTGCTCATTCTACGCGGCCGGGTTCTTTTTCCCTGCTCATTCTACGCGGCCGGGTTCTTTTTCCCTGCTCATTCTACGCGGCCGGGTTCTTTTTCCCTGCTCATTCTACGCGGCCGGGTTCTTTTTCCCTGCTCATTCTACGCGGCCGGGTTCTTTTTCCCTGCTCATTCTACGCGGCCGGGTTCTTTTTCCCTGCTCATTCTACGCGCCGGGTTCTTTTGCCCTGCGCATTCTACGCGCCGGGTTCTTTTGCCCTGCGCTTTCTACGCGCCGGGTTCGTTTGCCCTGCGCATTCTACGCGCCGGGTTCGTTTGCCCTGCGCATTCTACTCGCCGGGTTCGTTTGCCCTGCGCATTCTACGCGCCGGGTTAGTTTGCCCTGCGCATTCTACGCGCCGGGATCGTCTGCCCTGCGCATTCTACGCGCCGGGTTCGTCTGCCCTGCGCATTCTACGCGCCGGGTTTGTCTGCCCTGCGCATTCTACGCGCCGGGTTCGTTTGCCCTGCGCATTCTACGCGCCGGGTTCGTTTGCCCTGCGCATTCTACGCGCCGGGTTCGTTTGCCCTGCGCATTCTACGCGCCGGGTTCGTCTGCCCTGCGCATTCTACGCGCCGGGTTCGTCTGCCCTGCGCATTCTACGCGCCGGGTTTGTCTGCCCTGCGCATGCTACGCGCCGGGTTCGTCTGCCCTGCGCATTCTACGCGCCGGGTTCGTCTGCCCTGCGCATTCTACGCGCCGGGTTTGTCTGCCCTGCGCATTCTACGCGCCGGGTTCGTCTGCCCTGCACATTCTACGCGCTGGGTTCGTCTGCCCTGCGCATTCTACACGCCAGGATCGTCTGCCCTGCGCATTCTACACGCCAGGATCGTCTGCCCTGCGCATTCTACACGACGGGATCGTCTGCCCTGCGCATTCTTTGCGGTGGCTTCTATTGTATTAAACTTGTATTTAAAGTTCTGTTCACTAATGTCCCCCCTCCCACTTTGCTCCATTACACCCACTTTTTGTCGCTGTAATGTTTCTCGATCCCCTCGTTCTGCCATTGCACAGGTAATTCCTGCGGCACCTGAAGGCCATTCACTACACACCGATCTGCCAAGGCACGGTGGTGGATAATCACTGGCCTACAGGCATTTTTCAGTTCCCTGCACACTCTAATTAATCACTGGCTACCATGTACACTGTCCTGGCTTTGCTCCGCACCCTGCACACTCAGTATATACAATGTGTTAAGCAGCGCACTCTATGGGGAGCAGCAATGGATTCCCATGCGTTACACATGCAGTAAGGACACCCCCTCCCCCTCTAAACATGCCAGCATTTACAGTTTCCTCTCGACGTGCACAAAACATTTTGTTTTATCCTTCTACATCCAGTAACAGTAGCTCCTCTACCTATTACAAGCGGTAGTTGCTAAACCTGGCATGCAGCTGTCATGCCTCGAGCACTGACTTACTGTACCTATAGCGGACATGAAATGGCAAAAACATCTGAGCAGCTGAAAAATGCATCCCGTTAATTGTCTGCAAACGATACTGCGTTGGTCATGTGTATAGACAGCACTGCATAGTATTACCTGTAAGCAACGCACCCATCACAACCATGTATCCCTTATATCCAAAATATTGACACGTGTCCCTGCTTTACATGTGTCCTGCATATCTCTCACTGTGTTACTACTCGTTTTCTGTGTGATTAAATGTATCTGTAAAGCACTGACATATTCCATAGGTGTGTACAGCATGCCCTGTGTCGACTGTGTTTACACAAAATGATGAACAGACCCGCAATCCTTACAGCACAGTTACTACAGGCCGTATAAATGGAGTAACCTTATTAATGCTGGTTTTAAAGAGTTGCGCTTGGGGATGGTGTGTGGGGCTAGAGCATGGGACAGCAATCTTGGCCCTCCAGATGTTTTCAAACTACATCTTCCACGATGCTCAGGTACCGATTATTTTGGCTAGACCTCATGGGACATGAAGATCTGACACACCCTGGGACGGGCGCTGTTCCATAGTTGGTGTTAATGTAGCGTCTCGATAAGGAATCGTTAGCACTAGAGGTAAGTTTAACGTCTGACATCGATATTCCGATCTCAACGCTACAGTCGGGTGAAAAGGTTTTGCGCCTCGCAGCTTGCGCAAGATTACTGTACCTTGCACTCCCCATGTTAAGTATAAGAGACACTATCTCGACAAGTGAGGTATTACCAAGTGTCGGGACGCGACACTAAACATTTTAACACCTTCTAAAAGCTGGAGCTAAATGATTCTGTAAAATGCAAAATCATTTAACATGCGCCAAACCCATACTCGCCTCACATCCCGCAGCGAAAAGGGTGGCCCGATCAGCCGCTTCTTCTCGCCGGGAGCAGAGCGAGACTGGGAACAAATAGTTCGTAGTTTCCCTCCGGCCCTGAGCGGGGTCACACAGAGCTCGCGACCCAAAAGCACAAGCCTCCATGGATACCTATGGACTCCAGGAACTGATACATGCGCACAGCGCTACTGTGGGTATCGGGGGGGATTAGCGCTGTGTTCCGGGGCGAGGAGCTGAGTAACACCTTCCCTGGAATACAACGTTAACCTGGGGACGGTAAGGGGAAATCTGCAAGCGCACATAATCCAGCCGAAGCCAGGGTCAGATGAGCGTCTTTGAGAGCGGAAGGAACGTCCGTGAAAGTGGATGTTACTTTCACTCGACGCCCGTCTGGCCGCCTCGCCGAGTGCAGTTAGTGCGCTCAGCACTGCAAGGCTCGATCCTCCTATGGAGGGTCGCGCTTTGCAGCCCCATCGTAGTGCTTTGTCTGGGAGGCTTACAGCATGCCCACTGTAGCGCGTGCAATTCGTGCACACGCTACAGCCTGTGGCCGACCCCGTCGAAGCATCACAATGCTGTGACGGACGCACATAGTAGGCTCGTCTGACCCCGGCCTTACTGTCCACCATGGAATTAGGGCCCCTGGACGACCACGCTCGCTGATCTCTGGGCTGGAGAATTACAAACCGTGCACTTGTCTTTCATTTTCGATTTTTGCTCAGGCGTTCTTTGTCGTTGCGTCTGCTCTTGTTTGGCCTGTCGTCTGCTATGTGGTTTTTAATTATTTTTTTATTTTTTTGCTATCACTATCTAGGAGTGAAACGTCGGCCAGGCAAGCGTTCGCCCGCATCATCGTGGTGGTGCTCTCTCTATGTCAAGGGTTACAGGAAAGTGCTAGGGAGGTACATTGGCTTTGAAAGTAAGTCACGGCGCTCGCCAGGCATTACTAATCCAACAGCAGCGTAGAAAGTAGGTTAAAATAATTGATTTAGACACTCTTCAGTCTTGGTATTTGAAGGGGATGATATGCAGAGACGCCAGTGGGATGTGTAACTCGTTTCACGGGCGCTGAATCATCAACTACGGAGATGCTACAGATTAATTCTACCTAATCTGTGAAGCAGGGCGTGAATAAAGGTGTTTTGCTGTGCTTTATTTTTGCCGTGTTGACGAGTGATTCACAATAGAAGCAAATCGTAGAAAGCTAATTAAATTCACAGTGGTCGGACTGAGCTCCGTTGTACCGCCATCTTGCTTTTGGACGATACGAGGAAGGCAGGTTAGGTGGAATGAACGGTGCCCGTCCTTTTGGGACGTAAAGATCTGGATGAGACTCGTCAGACTCCCTAAGACTCGTCAGCAGTAAACGGAGCCGTGTCTGGGAACATGGTGTCTTGGCCAAGCTCCAAGAGACAGGGAGACCGAGCCAGGATCGAGGGGGAGCAGTGAGGGAGACATCTGGCTTGATACAGCCTTTCGAGTAGTGTTTAGATCGAAATTCTGTGCTGGAAAACAATCCATGCCTGTCTGTCTTGGCACCCGCTCAATTAATTTGCCTGAAACTAATTAACTCGGAGCGAAGGAACATTTCTGGTTGCGATTCAAGGAGCGGGTCCATGTGATGCGCCTCGTGCCGAGGAATGTAATCACTGTAGGTGCAGGTGTAATTATGTGACTGGATACATGTTTCTGGTGATGGCAGGAAAGCATATTGATTATTGGCGTGCGTCATCAACACCCTGCTTGCTTTTTCTTTTACAGATTCCTGTGTGTTTAGAATGTCTGGGTTTGTGTCCGACGTGCGGAATGTAGGGGATGAAATGCTTCGGATCAGATCACTGGGTGAGCGGGAAGTTGAGAAGTAATAACGGTATTTAAAGGGACGAACCAAGACAACCTAGTGTAGTTTGTCGGTGGCGTGGACGGTGCCCCTGCACGCATTGTTATCCCTGTCTGTTTAATCTCTATGAAATTTGTTGTTTTTCCCCGACCCCAGTTATGTAACTTTGCATTCAGGAAGGTTGACTTTCCTCATCTCCAGTTAGGAGCTCAGTGCACCGTGATGTCACCTTGCACATTGTGTGATCACTCTGTAATGAGCTCAGTACACCGTGAAGTCACCTTGCACATTGTGTGATCACTCTGTAATGAGCTCAGTACACCGTGACGTCACCTTGCACATTATGTGTTCACTCTGTAATGAGCGCAGTACACCGTGACGTCACCTTGCACATTGTGTGATCACTCTGTAATGAGCTCAGTACACCGTGATGTCACCTTGCACATGGTATGATCACTCTGTAATAAGCTCAGTACACTGTGATGTCACCTTGCACATGGTGTGATCACTCTGTAATGAGCTCCGTACAGTGATGTCACCTTGCACATTGTGTGATCACTGTATTGAGCTCAGTACACAGTGATGTCACCTTGCACATTATGTGATCACTCTGTAATGAGCTCAGTACAGCGTGACGTCAACTTGCACATTGTGTGATCAGTACACCGTGACGTCACCTTGCACATTGTGTGATCAGTACACCGTGATGTCAACTTGCACATTGTGTGATCACTCTGTAATGAGCTCAGTACAGCGTGACGTCAACTTGCACATTGTGTGATCAGTACACCGTGACGTCACCTTGCACATTGTGTGATCAGTACACCGTGACGTCACCTTGCACATTGTGTGATCAGTACACCGTGATGTCACCTTGCACATTGTGTGATCAGTACAGCGTGACGTCACCTTGCACATTGGTGTGATCAGTACACCGTGACGTCACCTTGCACATTGTGTGATCAGTACACCGTGATGTCACCTTGCACATTGTGTGATCACTCTGTAATGAGCTCAGTACACAGTGATGTCACCTTGCACATTGTGTGATCACTCTGTAATGAGTATCAGTACGACAGTGGTGTCACCTTGCACGTTGTGTGATCGCTCTGTAATGAGCTCAGTACATGGTGACCTTGTATTGCACATTGTGTGATCGCTCTGTAATGAGCTCAGTACATGGTGACCTTGTATTGCACATTGTGTGATCCCTCTGTAATGAGCTCAGTACACGGTGACCTTGTATTGCACATTGTGTACTCGATCAGAGTTACTTGCACTCTCAGGAGTTTCCCTTCCTGTCCTGATGAGATTCATTTTAGTTAAGCTTGGAAGAACCCACATTAATCTCAAGATGCTCTGCTACTCTGTGGCCCGCGTGTCACAAGTTCCTCTCAAACTGAGGCGGCCGTTATGTACTCACTGCCATCTGGTTGATAGAGACCCAGCAGTCTTCAGGGAAGTCCTGCAACATGGGGACCAGGAATTGGAGGCAGCCGTCCCAATGGCAGAGCAAAAGCATCATTCCAATCAGGTTGAAGATTCGTACCACTGCACTCGCCAGGTCATAGGTCATATGAAATATCTGTGGAAAGAAATCATAACGCGTGGTCAACAGCACAGGGCCTGGAGCCCGTCACCCAAAATTAGCTTAAAAGAGCTGGCCTCCAAGTAAATTTTTAACTTTATTTCGGCCGCATAATAAAAAAGATTAGAAGAGGCCGTCGGTGAAGACCTCGGGAAAGAATGATGTGGAAGTGAACATTAGATTATTCCAATCTAGTCATGGTTGGATAAAAATGGTGGTAAAGAGGAGATTTCACAATTGATTTATAGCTAGGACCAATGAGTTGATTGTGCTCTGTAGGTATTTCCATGCATGAAGGTATTGGCTCCACTGATGGACAACTAAACCAGTTGGCTTGGTTTATCGGAGGTTTAAACCCACCCAACTAATGCTCACTAATAATATGCTGTTTGGGATTGAGACTCCATGGGACCCTCCTACCAACTCAGGTGCTGTCCTGTACCCGGGATATCTGTCCTGCCTGTCTAATGGTTTATTGGTTTGGTATGCTTCTCTTACCTCTTCCCACTGGTGGATGTATCTGATGAGCCGAGAAAGTCGGAGGAGCCGCAGAAGGCTCAGAATTTTGGTGAATCTGACTATCCGAAGTGCCCTAGCGGTCTTGTACACATCAGAGTCAACCCTTGTCTCCAGGTCCACTATAAGGAAGATATAGTCCACGGGGATAGAGGATACGAAATCCACCAGAAACCAGGTTTTCAGATACTTCATCTTTATGGTGTGCGGGTCCAGTATGATTTCTGTGTTATCCTCCACCACAATCCCGGTTCGGAAATTCAGCACGAGATCGGCCAAGAAGAACGTATCAGAGAGAACATTGAAGACTATCCACGGCGGCGTGTTCTCATCCTTGAAGAACGTTATTCCCACCGGGAGGATGATAAGATTCCCAACCATGAGGAGGAGCATGATCAGGTCCCAGTAAAACCTGAAGTGAGAGAAACGGAGAGTGAAAGGCGGATGGGGAGGGCAGGAGAGGAAGAAAAAGACGAAGTGGGGGGGGGTGGTAAAGTGAAGCCAGGGGAGGATGAGAAGAAATTTAAATGGCGGCAGAGTCAAAGTGGAGACTCTGATAGTGTACAGAGTTGGCTCTAGTGAAGCCTTAAGCAAAGCTGAAATATGAGGCCTCACTTGTTAAACAATGATGCAGTTCACACAGCTCTTGGTGGAATGAAGTGTGTGAATGCAGTAGTATATTTGTGTGGAAAGTCTGTAATATAAGCAGTATCTTTATGCAGTGCCTATGTTGTGTTTGAATGCAGGAGTTGCTTTGATCAGGGTGGGCAAGCAGGGGTCAAGTTTTAAAATGAGTAAGTTTAGGAACTCAAGGTTTTTGTGCACCTGTATCTCATATTAAAAAAAAAGATTTCTGGAAGCTGCAGCACTTCATTTATATGACCAGATGCCATTCCTTGTACAGGGAGGTTGACATTCCCACGTGTTCCCAATGTACGCAAGCCCTGCAAAACCCCTTAGACATGGACCTGTTCGTAAAACTGTGTTGGAATAGAAAGTTATTGCAGTTTTCCATCAATTTGGCTGAATGAAAATTACGTTCTCCCTGTTAAAATAGTGTTGGAGTTGCTTTCCCAGGAGGTCCAGTTCGACCTGACCCTGGCGTGCATGGATGAAATTCTGTGTTTCGATGACATGCGTGATGGAATGACAGACGTGACATTGCAAAGGCTCATTTAGAGCGAGTTTGTCTGTGATCGCCTGAGGATTATATGTCCGCCTGGAGGACAGATCATGCAGTTTGTGACCACATCAAGTAATAACGGGACCGGGCACTCTGAATGAATTTGTTAAAGATCCTGTAGTACAGCGTTGCCACATCGTTTCAGCTGAAATTCTGCTATTTGTGACCACCTGGACCGAGTGACTCCAGGTTCCAAGCACTCATTTATAGGCGCATGTCCTCCTTTTTTTCCTTTTTAAGTGCAGTTGACCATACTTAATCGTAATTTAAAATACTTTTTGTCTGTGACCTGTTGACCCATCAGGAGTCTGAATGTTTGAAGATCTGCTGGGCTGGACGAACGCAGTTATCACGTCCGTGTCGCCGCACAGTTTAACGTCCGTCATAGCATAGAATCATGATCAATAGAGACCCGCACCGAACTGCGCACACACAACGCACGTGGCAAACGGACGCAAGTTAGGCTAGGGTCAGACGAACGCATTTCTGACGTCCAGCGTCAAAACGTACGTTGGTGCGTGCGAATGCATTTTTTCACGGAATACGCGAAAGCGGTCAGACGATGCGCAATTCTGGACGTATTTCATGACGGAGCTGTAAAAAAAGAGAAAAAACCGATGAATCCAATTAATTGATGAATGAAAAAATAAGGGGTAGGGTTATAAAAATCCATTTTGGGTATGGTGGCGTTTTTCAAAGATGGATCCAGTACAAGTCTTTGTGTTTGCTGCAATGGGGTACCTGTACCTTAAGAGGAAGAGAAAGCGGCGAACCTGGGTTCATCATTACGCTGCCAGACCCACGCATGGACACTTTGTGACGCTGTACAGGCCACTGCTAGAGAGGGACCCCGTGAAGTTTTTCAACTACATGCGGATGTCCATCCCCTCCTTTGATGAACTGTTGTCGCAGGTACGCGAGCCACTGACCAAGAGGGACAGCAACATGAGGGCCGCCATACCACCGGAGGAGATGCTGGTCATCACTTTGCGGTACGTACTGTCAAACACCTGCATACATGACATCGCTGCCAGTCACCTGACATGAGTGCATCATGTCTGTAGTCACATGCCCACTGTCACATGCATACACACACACACACAGGCATCACATCACACGTACATAATCATAAATGACTCCGACAACAATGTAGACCAAAATAATAATATAATATGAAACATTAAATAAAATAACAGTAATATATTCTCGACATATATTATACCTTGTTAACTGTAGGTCATGATATATTAAACATGAAACCAAATAACACATGACAAACAAAACTTAAACATATTCATGACATGTATCACAGATCATATACCGCCGAGCATCTGGGTCATGAGGGCCGTGGTGTGGCTAGAGCTGGACCCCGACTCTGTGTGTGGCCTGGCTCCAGGGGGCATGGCTGGGTGGGTGGACAGCACCTCACTGGGGAGGGAAGATCCACTGGCATTGGTGGATTGTGGCACAGCATTGTAACCGGCTGCGTGATGGGGACGCGAAAGGATGTCGTCAAATATAGCCAGAGATCTGCGCCGGTACTCCACCTTCTCAGCCTCGCTCATCTTGTTGAGGAGGATCATACAGGAATTGAAGAATGACATGTCCATGGAGTCCGCAAGCATGCAGCGTTGGTGTGGATGGTTGGTTTGAGCCTCCATGAAGGTAACCATGGCCTGCTCCAGGTCTGTAGCTGGTGCCCTTCTCCTCTGTGCAGGTCTGGTGCTGACCGTTGTTGCGGTACCTGCCACTGTCCTGTCTCCACATCCTCCTCCAGGTGCGACTCTGCACCACCCGGTTCACCTCCTCCTGGCAGCTGGCAGAACCTCCTGGCACTGTGTGTTGGACCTGTGAGCCGGAGGTCGATGGCTGGTCGATGCTGCTGACGCTACTGCGTGGCTCCTGGGTCCTTCGGAGGAATGACAGTTGCTCCGTGTAGATATATCCACGGACCTTCTTGGAGCCAGCTCCAGAGCGCGCAGCCATGGCTTGCTTCTTCTGCACCCGCGTATAATTGTCGCGTACTGTGCGCCATTTGTTCATCGCCTCTTGTGCTGCAAAACATGATGAGTGTGACATTAGCTTGTGTTCATGGTATGTGATCATATTCAAACAGTTTTGTTTTGTCTTCTAGGTATCTTGCTAGTGGATGGCAGTTTGAAGGATCTGCATTATAACTTCCGCGTTGGCAGATCAACAGCTGGTGAGATCGTCCGCAAGGTGTGCAAACCATATGGGAAACCATGAAGGACCAATGTTTGCCAAAACCGACACACAAGGCATGTCTAGAAATTGCAGCAGGATTCTGGGAGAGAGCCAACTTTCCAAACTGCCTGGGAGCCGTGGATGGCAAACATGTCCGCATAGTGAAGCCACCGCACAGTGGCTCACTGTATCAGAATTATAAACATTACTTTTCCATTGGCCTACTGGCGCGTGTGCAGATGCCAAAAGTTTCGTCTATGTGGATGTCGGTTCATACGGCAAGGACTCTGACTCCACACTGTTCAGGAATCCACACTGTGGAATGAAATTGAGAGTGGGTCCCTGAACATCCCCAGACCCGCACCATTGCCTGGCAGTGACGTGACAGTCCCCTATGCCTTCGTGGGTGATGAAGCATTCGGACTATCCACACACCTCCTAAGGCCCTACTCAGGGACACACCTGAATGTGAAGAAGCGGGTTTTTAATTATAGGCTGTCGCGGGCGAGACGGTATGTGGAGTGTACCTTTGGCATACTGACCAACAAGTGGAGGATTTTACATAGACCGGCTGGATGTACAGGTTGATTTCTGTGTGGATATAGTGAAATGCTGTTGCATCCTACATAATTATGTGCGTGCCAGGGATGGTTTTAATTTTGATGATACCCTCACAGTTGTCGTCTTGAAGATGATGTGAACGATGACATCATAGCTGTGAATAGATACAGCAACAGGTTTCGCGATGCTCTGTCTAATTATTTTACGAGTGATGCAGGGCAGGTGCCCTGGCAGCTGGGGAGCATTTGAGATTTCACCTCAATGATTACATATTTGTTTTTGTTATTATTATTGTGATTTACATGTATGGGATTATGAATAAAATAATCAAATACTCACTCTGGATATGCTGCTCTTTCTCGGACCACGTATCATAATCAGGGTACACGACACGGGACACCACGACCCATGCGCTGGCCTTCTTCCCCTTGTCTTTATACCTGTCGCAGGCCGTGTCCCATATCTCAGGATGCTCCCCCACAGCGCTGATCAGCCTCTCCACGTCGATCTCTGGTCCAGCAGACATTTTCGACAGTCGCAGGTACGCAGGTACGCTCCAACAAAACCTGGAAACTTTGGCTGTTTCGACGTTTTGTAGGCCGCACAATAGCAGCGTCTGACGTCTCCTAATCACGCACACACGCTGCTATGCGGCCGCAGCGCACTCTGTACGTCTGTACTAGCGGTTATCACGTTGTACGAAAAATGCGTTCATTTGCCGGTTGCGTGGCGTGGACGCACTTTTGTACGCCCGTACTGCGTATATTGGCCGTCATTGCCCGTCATGTGCTGCTACTACGGCCGTGATTTAGTCCGCCTGCACGCGCGTTCGCACTGCCCCAGTCTGACCCTAGCCTAAGGCAACAACGTAAAACCACTAGACGGACGCACAGAGTGTGCCACATCCGCGTAGCGTTCTGTGTGAGTGATGAGATGTTAGACGCAGCGCATTTGCGACGTCCAGCACCTTGACGCACAAAATGGCTTTTCATATCATTTTCAAATTTTTAATTCTCATAGTTCCCTTTTTTTTTCTTTTCTACATCCGTCAAAAAAAACAGACCGTGTAGTGTCCACAGTATCTTCCGTCAGTACGCTTGTCCGTTATGCACGCGGAGTGCACTCAGACTGCGTTCGTCTGACTCTAGCCTTAGTATTTACAGTATTTTTCTGTGTATAAGGCTATACTTTTGTCTAAAATCATTAAGCCAGAAATTGGGGGTCTTCTTATACACAGGAGTAACTGATACCAGATGTGGGCTGGTTCTGCGTGTTGGGGTCGTCTTATACACGGAAAAATACGGATATTTATTTTTGATAAATAATAATTTCCCTGTTCTATGCATATGAAAGGTTATTGAAACGTACCACTTAGTTAATAAGCCCTTCTCTTAAATAAATGTAACTGTAGACTACTTGCTGTAGAAAGTCTCAGGAACGTGGGATGATATGACTTAGAAAGTTCCCCCCCTTCCCCCTCCCCTTTCTATGACCATAACAAGTGATTCTGGGCATAAAGAATGTCTTTGTCTAAACCTAAAAGTTAAATGTAAACCATTTATGGTAACAGTGCTGACCATGCTAATTATCTGCGACGTTGCGAATATTCTATTGGCTTGTAAATCTGAGATTTTCTGTATGTCCTAACAAAGGAATACCAGTTATTTGAAGAACGAACTCTGCGTCTGTTGTCTTTATTTATCTTTGCTAGCTAGCGCTGCGCCATGTCTTACATGATCGGTTTAAGAGAATACAGAAAGCTTCTAAGTTGCATGTCTTGGTAAATATAAATATGACTTACAGGGTTATCCAAAGAGATTCGAAAAGTCACCGCACGTTCGGTGACTTTTCGTTCTCTTCAATTCGGTTCCTTTTGCCGATTGCATTTCGGTGACCCTGCGGTGTATTCAGCAAACACCACAGGGCCCCGAATTGCAGGGAAAAGCTGCCGCAAACCTGACGAAAACTAACCGAATGCACGCTGAAAACAAGCAAAAACATCTGGATTAACCTTCGAAGAGGAGCCGAACAGGAGCCGAAAAGGAGCCGAATCCCACAGAGCCGAAGCAGCTGTGACGTAGAGGAGCAGTGAATAAATTAGAAAAACCATTTGTATGAATCTGGGAAAAAGAAACGCTGTTTGCAAAGAAACTACTGAGCGAAAATGTCTGAAATTTTCACAGGAGGTCCAGGGAATGATAATAAAGAGGGCTGTTACAAAAAAAATAAGCAAACTGAAAAAAAAATCAAAAAAAAAATCGGACTTTTAATTTTTTTTTTAAAAATTCAGAAAAATGCTTAAAGTATCCTAAAAAATCTATAAATAAAGAGACTTTTTGCTGCAGAATTTTATAATGAACGGTTTATTAGATATTGAATTAAAACGGGAATATTTTTAACATTGAAGTCTATGGGATTCTCCTGAATAAATTTGCCGAATTAAACCACCGAATGGCAGGGCATTAGGGGAACCTTTCACTGCTGGTTTGTGTTCTCTGAATAGCCGAAGCAGTGCTTTTTGATGGGGATTTCACTGCCCTCGAACAGGGACCGAACAGGCACCGTATGTGCAGGCAATTCGACAGGATTTGGCGAATTGCCTGCTCTCTGGATAGCCGAATGGCCAGGAAAGGTAACCGAACCCTGATTTTCAGCGTTCGGTTACCTTTCTCAAGCAATTCGAATCTCTTTGGATAACCCTGTTAATTTTTAAAAAAAACATTTTCCTGCATAG
The DNA here is from genome assembly GCA_009667805.1 of Leptobrachium leishanense. Lineage (NCBI taxonomy): Eukaryota > Metazoa > Chordata > Amphibia > Anura > Megophryidae > Leptobrachium > Leptobrachium leishanense. The sequence continues at coordinate 19,395,716 of CM019075.1, forward strand.
TATTACGTGTTTTATACCATTTTACGTTTCCTTTGTGATTCGGATTGAGTGTTCGTCCTTTATTCTATGGCTGCTACAAGTTTTGCCAGTCTTTGGCTCGTAACCCATCAGCTGAAAGCCATCACTTTGGCCTGCAGTACCCTAGTCGGCTTGCGGTGTGCGTGTCCTACCACACACTCTCTCATTCATCCCCAGTGAATGCGGCTCAGCACTATAAGGTGTCCCCAGGCCACCTGGGATGATTTACAGAGACGTCGCTTCAAATAGATCGGATTGTCTTAATCAGGAAGCGGCTAGAAAATTAGTCCGGACCCGTCTCGTGGTGACACCATGACTTTCAATCCCAGATCTCTGTATAATTACATCTCCAGCTCAGCGTGCGGCCGCCATGGGAAGAGTAAAGGGAGGGGGGGCATCTAAACACGTCGTATATCCCCTAGACTATGGTACGTCAAAGGCAAGGGTTAAGGGGTTAATTACATCCCCAGCCTGATCTGTTCATTAACCGTTTCCATCCTTCAGGGCGGATTGTCATGTGATACGAGCCTTGCTGCAATTAGGCAGACAGTAACCGTAATGCAGAATATTATTGCGTTCGACAGCATTGAACTGGTGACGCGGCCTTGAGGGCCTTATTGGAAAACGTTGAATCTGACTCTGCTAATAGTCAAGGATTTTATCACGTATTGTAACACGTAGCCCACGCTCTCTCTCCCTCACTGGGAGCGCAAGATAACCTAAAAATCTTGCGTGTATTTTAGAGAAAAGAAGAGGGATAAACTGAACGGACGGATGGAGAGATCTGACGCGAAGGAGGAGGTGGAAGCAGAGAAACACAGACGGCGGTGGGTAACGCATTAGTCAGCAAAAACGATAAAAAGTGTAAAAAAAAAAAAAAAACACCAAACAACTGTTGAGTGGAAATGACTCATAAACGTCGAATAACTTTGTATCAAAACCATTTGCTAAAGGGGTTATTCAGAGAGCACCAAAACTGGTGCGATCTTTCGGCCTACTAAGGTGTGCGCTTTAGTGATTTCAGTTCGACGACCCTTCAGTGAATTCCATATTCACCGCAGTGTCGCCGAGCATGATCTGCTGAAAACAGAACTCTATTTTATAAAGGTGTTTTAAAATTATGGAAATAATTTAAAGGTCTTATAAGCAAAAAAAAAATCGTAAAACTGTATGTTACAGAAGAAAAAAAAGCAATGAACAATATCTAAAAAAATAAAAAGGCTAATATTTTTTTTAATGTTGAACTTTCTCCTGTTTAAACCTTATCGAACGGAACCATCGAAAATCAGGGCATTTTGCCAACATTTTGCCGTTCTCTGAATATATTAACCATTACTTCTCTTTGAGGCAATTTCACCTCTGTCGATTTGCGGCGAACTGCATTATTTCACTGGCGATTCGCCAATATTTGGCAAATTGCCGGCTTTCTGAATAGCAGAACTGTCACAAAATTGCAACGTGCAGTGAAATTTACCATTTGGTGTCAAGTTCGGCTCTTACTGAATAACCCTTTAAATGCGGCTGTGGTCCCAAGTTAGACACCGGTGGATGGCAATGTAAATACCCATCAACATGCGTCTAGGATTGGCGTTGTGTTTTATTTGGGTGGGGGATGTCCATGCCAATATTGCTTTCATAGGATGGCTATCCATGGGCAATGTGCTAACTGCTTGGCAACAGCGCAGTAAACAACATTGCATAGGGCCTACTTTCGGGGAAAATAAGCATGGGATGAGTCGCAAAAATATGCAAAATGATGGCTGGAATCTTTGGGTTGGACTCCTTGGTTCCTAAGATATGAATATATAAACAGCAGAAACCACCCGATAACGCCGTCACTGATTCACTGGAAAAAAGCCGTTCATAATCATCCAATTTCCACCTTGTTTAAAGAATGGGCTGCTGAACATCTGTTGAGGAAGGTTTCCCATTGTTGCCATGCTACTGGAGACATCGAGGGATGACCTCCGGTCGCCCAGGGAAAAGTAACAATATATTCGTAGATATTATTTCTTGCGTGCTGAAAGGCGTGTTAATAGGATTTTCTTTTGCTGATTTTGTTTGTAGCCCCTGTGCCTTTTATCGGGAGTGTATTCTAGTGAAAGACGGGCGCAATGCTCTTGGCATGTGACATTTAGAGAACTATTAACACCCCCCCCCCCCGCCAAAACCGGTTTTATCTACTTGCTACTAAAAATACCTGTGACTTATGGTACAATGGAAATGAATTGTTAGGTAAAAGCTCTGGTAAATTGCCTTTTTTTTAATAAAAATTAAAAAAAAAATAGGCTTGCTAATAACAGATTTGAGGCCTGCAGTTAATGAGGGAAATATTATTATTATGTGGGACACCCAGAGTAACATGTTGGTTTATTGCTTCCATATGTTTTGGTCTAGGTTGCATGCCAGTGCATTATTAGTACAATTAATAGTGTTACTATTTATTTTTAATGAGATATAGTCCCTAGAGCTATTGTATTATATAGTGTGATGAGGTGGGGTGTCTAGCAATATGTGCTAAAATATCAGTATTATCTGCTGAGGCAATATTAGTATTTTGGGGTGGCTAGTCTTATCTGCTGAGGTAATATTAGTATTTTGGGGTGGTTAGTCTTATCTGCTGAGGTAATATTAGTATTTTGGGGTGGCTAGTCTTATCTGCTGAGTAATATTAGTATTATTTTGGGGTGGCTAGTCTTATCTGCTGAGGTAATATTAGTATTTTGGGGTGGCTAGTCTTATCTGCTGAGGTAATATTAGTATTTTGGGGTGGCTAGTCTTATCTGCTGAGGTAATACCATTATTTTGGGGTGGCTAGTCTTATCTGCTGAGGTAATATTAGTATTTTGGGGTGGCTAGTCTTATCTGCTGAGGTAATATTAGTATTTTGGGGTGGCTAGTCTTATCTGCTGAGGTAATATTAGTATTTTGGGGTGGCTAGTCTTATCTGCTGAGGTAATATTAGTATTTTGGGGTGGCTAGTCTTATCTGCTGAGGTAATACCATTATTTTGGGGTGGCTAGTCTTATCTGCTGAGGTAATATTAGTATTTTGGGGTGGCTAGTCTTATCTGGTGAGGTAATAATGGGATGGCTAGTCTTATCTGCTGAGGTAATATTAGTATTTTGGGGTGGCTAGTCTTATCTGCTGAGGTAATACCATATTTTGGGGTGGCTAGTCTTATCTGCTGAGGTAATATTAGTATTTTGGGGTGGCTAGTTTTATCTGCTGAGGTAATATTAGTATTTTGGGGTGGCTAGTTTTATCTGCTGAGGTAATATTTTTTAGTTGGGGTTGTTTAGCAGTATGTGCAGAGGTATTATTATTTGGTGTTTTCTAGTCTTATCTGTAGAGGCTTTATTTTTTTTTATGTGGGCTTGTCCAATATTAGCTGATGTATTCTTATTACTTCATATTTTTATTATTTTATTAAGCTCCAACACATTCCGCAGCCATGTACAAAGGTGCAATGGATAGACAGGACAATTCTACAATAGATAAAGGAGGCAGGTCCGTATTCCTGCCAACAGATACAGGAAGACATGAGGGCCCTATTCTGATGGGAACTTACAATCTTGTATTAATATTATTGTACATGGACAGGCCTGTAGTCATGGTCGGAGTATGACATTATTTCTTTAAGAGGAGCGAGGGGTTGAGTTGCAGGATTGGGTATTATTATTTTTTATGGACCTGGTGGTAGTGTTACAGCCTGAGTTACTGACAGTAGCTGCGAGGCCTGTCGTTACTCTCTAAATATCATTGGTTTTGTTTCTTAGGTCTTTAACATTACAAAGCATAGAAGCGGTACGCAAGCGGCGCTATATCTGCAATTCTAAAAAGACAGGGTTAGACGTGTAGAATACACGCTAGGGATGTGCGTTTCGGGTTTCGGAATTTCCACGAAATTTCCCGATTCGTGTTTTCGGATGCGGCCGAATTTCCGAAAATTTTTAGATCCCAAAATGGCAGATCCGAAAAGTTTTCCGAGCCGAAACGAAATATTTTCGGAATTTTCTAATGGACTTGAAATGTGTCAAATCGAAATCTATTGCTTTGAAACGAGGAGAACAGACGTTCCGAAAAAACGAAAATTTCCGAAGTTACGAAAAGTCGATACAAAAAACGAGCAAGTGACTCGAAAATACGAAAAACGGTCGATATTCCAAAAAACGAAAATTTTCAAAATTACGAAAAGTCGATACAAAAACGAGCAGTGACACGAAAATACGAAAAACGGTCGATATTCCGAAAACATGTACAATTCCGAAAAACGAAAATTTCCGAAATTACGAAAAGTCGATACAAAAACCGAGCAAAGTGACACGAAAATACGAAAAATGGTCGATATTCCGAAAAAATATGTACACGAAAAACGAGTCGAGCCGAACCGAATCGAAACAGAAATCGGTCGAAACGAGCCGAATCGAAAAGTTTAAAAATCCGAAAAATCGAACCGAAAAAAAAAATCGGTGCACAAGCCTAATACACGCTATATCTGTAATTTACGCTTGGGCCCAAAATGTACCTGACGGAGCTCACATCCTTCAAAGCCCCTTAAAAACAATCACTAGGATAAATTTACTACTTCTGTGAATCCGCAAATACCACCTGACGGGAATCCCGTTTCCATTATTAATTACTATAAAAATATAATTATTCTCTGAATACCCAGGTGACTGGTGGTGACGAGGGGGGCTGATCTGTCTCTAAATCATGTCACGTGTGGCCGTTTCCTGCTGACACAGATGCGTGTGCACGGATAATACACGATCATTTCCTCAGCGGGGGCCACTTTAACATGAGTTGATTATTAAATGCCTCCGGCTGCATCTATGAGATGTCTGTAATATATGACGGTCTCTCTGCGTATGACATGCCATCCTACACGCACCCGTTAATTATCACCATGGCTGTCATTCAGCACCACGGACAGAGACCCAACTCTCTTCATGTCAGTGGAGGGTTTTGCAGAAAATTTTGGAAGTTTTTTGGCCAAATTTAACCAAACTGAAATGGTTAAAAAAAATAAAAAATCTGTTAATCAGTTTCTGCGATTATGGATTATTAATGTTTTCGATCCACTCTGTTGACTTGTCCCTATGCACTCAAGTGCAACAGCAGCCAACGTTTTAGAAATATTTAGAATAATATATATATATGTGTTTATAATTGTAGAAGACATTTACACATCCCAGCAATTCAGAGAACTGGTTTTCCCATAGAGCTCGTGATACATTCCCTGTATGCAGCAAGGAACTCTAGGTGGGACATGCAAATGAAGTCTCCCATTTCTCACTTTTTTGCATCCGGGTCTGTTTTAACACAGAACCCTCCTTGCCAGTGCCATGCCATACTAGATGGCTTTTTAGCAAATGTCAGGTTATGCAATGAGTAAATCAAAGAATTCGGGTCTCAGGCGGCTAGATGATAGAATTTTATTCACGGGAGCAAATCTGCCCAAGTAAAAAACGTAACGTTTCGGCCACAAAGGGCCTTAGGCTAGGGTCAGACGAAAGCAGTTTTAACGTGCGTTTAGCCGCACAAAATCACGGCCGTGCTAGCAGCAAATGACGTCCAATGCCGGGGAACATACGACGAACGGCCGCACGAAAGTTCGTCCGCGCAACGCAAGTGGCAAACAAACGCATTTTTTGTAGAACGTCAAACCGCTAGTACGGACGTACAGAGTGCGCTGCGTCCGCTAGAGGCGTGTGTGCGTGATTGGGAGACGTCAGACGCTGCTAATGTCCGGCCAACATAACGTCCAGACACAAAAAGTGTTTTATTGATGATCCGTAGAAAATCACGGACGAAAAGGCGCATCGTATGACCGCTATCGCGTATTCCGTGAAAAAATACGTCCATTCGTTCGAACGCACTTTTTCACAGACAACGCGAAAATGCGTTCGTCTGACCCTAGCCTTAGTCATACATCTAGTCATGTATGACTAAGGCCCTTTGTGGCCGAAACGTTACGTTTTTTTACTTGGGGAGATTTGCTCCCGTGAATAAAATTCTATCATCTAGCCGCCTGAGACCCGAATTCTTTGATTTACTGGATGAGGAGGGGGGGTTTCTCGGCACCCCCGCACACAGTGACTCGGCGCTAGGTCTGGTGGGCTCCCGACATTGGGGAATGTGAGGTTATGCAATGAGTCACAGACACTCCTTGACAGCTGTTTTGGGTTTATTATGCCCTCATCAGCAGGAGATAGGCCTTGACTTGTTGCTGCTTGATGCTTAACCCGGAGGGCAAATCAATACACATTTTAAGTTATGTTGAAGGGCAAAAAGTGAGGTTAAAAGCCTCCACACAGCAAATAATAATGTGCTACATGTGTAAATGTCTTCTACAATTCTAAACTTTATTATTTGCTATCTGGAGACTTTTAATCTCACTTTTTGCATTTCACCATAACTTAAATGCGTTAAAAAAAATTATATGTATATATATATGTCCAGAAATATTGGGACATCGACACAATTCTAACATCTTTGGCTCTATACACCACCACAATGGAGTTGGAATGAAACAAACACAATGTGCTTTAACTGCAGACTGTCAGCTTTAATTTGAGGGTATGTACATCCAACTCAGGTGAACGGTGTAGGACTTACAGCAGTTTGCAGATGTGCCTCCCACTTGTTTAGGGACCAAAGGTAATGGGACAGAATAATAATCATAAATCAAACTTTCCCTTCTTAATACTTGGTTGCAAATCCTTTGCAGTCAATCACAGCCTGAAGTCTGGAACGCATAGACATCACCAGACGTTGGGTTTCATCCCTGGTGATGCTCTGCCAGGCCTCTACTGCAACTGTCTTCAGTTCCTGCTTGTTCTTGGGGCATTTTCCCTTCAGTTTTGTCTTCAGCAAGTGAAATGCATGCTCAATGGGATTCAGGTCAGGTGATTGACTTGGCCATTGCATAACATTCCACTTCTGTCCCTTCAAAAACTCTTTGGTTGCTTTTGCAGTATGCTTTGGGTCATTGTCCATCTGCACTGTGAAGCTCCGTCCAATGAGTTCTGCAGCATTTGGCTGAATGTGAGCAGATAATATTGCCCGAAACACTTCAGAATTCATCCTGCTGCTTTTGTCAGCAGTCACATCATCAATAAATACAAGAGAACCAGTTCCACTGGCAGCCATACATGTCCACGCCATGACACTACCACCACCATGCTTCCCTGATGAGGTGGTATGCTTAGGATCATGAGCAGTTACTTTCCTTCTCCATACTCTTCTCTTCCCATCACTCTGGTACAAGTTGATCTTGGTCTCATCTGTCCATAGGATCTTGTTCTAGAACTATGAAGGCTTTGTTAGGTGTTGCTTGGCAAACTCTAATCTGGCCTTCCTGTTTTTGAGGCTCACCAATGGTTTACATCTTGTGGTGAACCCTCTGTATTCACTCTGGTGACGTCTTCTCTTGATTGTTGACTTTGACACACATACACCTACCTCCTGGAGATTGTTCTTGATCTGGCCAACTGTTGTGAAGGGTGTTTTCTTCACCAGGCAAAGAATTCTTCGGTCATCCACCACAGTTGTTTTCCATGGTCTCCCGGGTCTTTTGGTGTTGCCGAGCTCACCGGTGCATTCCTTCTTTTTGAGAATGTTCCAAACCGTTGTTTTGGCCACGCCTAATGTTCTTGCTATCTCTCTGATGGGTTTGTTTTGTTTGTTCAGCCTAATGATGGCTTGCTTCACTGATAGTGACAGCTCTTTGGATCTCATCTTGAGAGTTGCCAGCAACAGATTCCAAATGCAAATAGCACACTTGAAATGAACTCTGGGCCTTTTATCTGCACATTGTAATTGGGGTAATGAGGGAATATCACACACCTGGCCATGGAACAGCTGAGAAGCCAATTGTCCCATTACCTTTGGTCCCTCAACAAGTGGGAGGCACATCTTCAAACTGCTGTAAGTCCTACACCGTTCACCTGAGTTGGATGTACATACCCTCAAATTAAAGTTGACAGTCTGCAGTTAAAGGACATTGTGTTTGTTTCATTCCAACTCCATTGTGGTGGTGTATAGATCCAAAGATGTTAGAATTGTGTCGATGTCCCAATATTTCTGGACCTGACTATATATATTTATTTTAGTTTTGGGGGACAAAACGGTAAAAAACAATCTGCCCGATTGTCCCCCAAAACTAAATCGGAGGATGCAAGCAACATGCGAGGTAAAAAATGACAAGCTCAGAGTCGTGTCTACAAATGCTCGCAGTTTAGTCAATAAAATCAATGAACTAGAGGCAATGATGGCAGCTGAAAAAGTAGATTTAGTGGCGGTTACTGAGACATGGTTCAGTGAGAAAAATAACTGGGACATAACAATACCGGGGTACTCTTTATATAGAAAAGACAGAGAAGGTAGGAAAGGAGGAGGAGTGGCCCTGTATGTGAAAAAACAACATAAAAACGAACCAAATAAAAGTGAGCGAGTGTGAACATAGAGTCAGTTTGGGTTACGCTAACATTTGGCAATCATACAGTAGCTCGTGTAGGTGTGATCTATAGACCCCCTGGACAAGCAGAAGAACTAGATAATCTGCTGGTTGAGGAAATAGCCAAAATGGCAATGAAGGGGGAGGTTATTATCATGGGGGACTTTAATCTTCCTGATGTGAACTGGAAACCAAAACAGCTGGGTGCACCAGGAGTACAAATATTCTAAACTCCCTACTGGGATTATCTCTAACACAAGTAGTTGAGGAGCCGACCCGTAAAGAGGCCATATTGGATTTAATACTCACAAATGGAGGTTTGGTATCGGACGTTGTTGTAGGTGAAAATTTGGGATCTAGTGATCACCAGTCAGTATGGTTTAATATAACAACAGGGATGGAGCCGCACCACACAAGAACGAAAGTTTTAGACTTTAAAAAAACAGATTTTTCTAAAATGAGATTTTGTGTGAAGGAGTCATTATCAGACTGGAGGAGTTTAAAGGGAGTCCAGGAGAAATGGGATTATTTAAAGGAAGCATTATTGAAGGCCACAGGAAATTGCATTCAGCTTGTTAGCAAAAACAAAAAAGGGAAGAAACCACTGTGGTACTCTGCAGAAGTGGCCAAAATAGTGAAGAACAAAAAGATAGCATTCAATAATTATAAAACAACTCAGAGTGAAGAAGATAGGCAAACCTATAAGATTAGGCAGAAAGAGGCAAAGCAATTTATAAGAGCTTCCAAAGCACACGCAGAAGAGAAAATAGCTCAGTCAGTAAAAAAGGGGGACAAAACATTTTTTAGATACATAAACGAGAAAAGAAAAGTAAAACAAGGATTAGTTAGATTAAAAACAAAGGAAGGAAGGTATGTAGAAGAGGATAAAAGTCTCGCTGACTGCCTCAATGAATATTTTTGTTCAGTCTTTGCAGAAGAAAAGGAAGGAAAGGGACCTCAGTTAGGAGAGAACACTAAAGAGACATTTACATATCAGTTTACAGAGGAGGAGGTTCTACAGCAGCTGTCTAAAGTAAAGACAAATAAGTCAATGGGGCCTGATGGGATCCACCCTAAATTATTAAAAGAGCTCAGTGATGTAATAGCAAAACCATTAACAGATTTATTTAACCAATCCTTGTTAACGGGAGTCGTCCCAGAAGACTGGAAATTAGCAAATGTTGTGCCCATTTACAAGAAGGGTAGTAGGGAGGAATCGGGGAACTATAGGCCAGTTAGTCTTACGTCAGTAGTGGGGAAATTAATGGAAACCATGTTAAAGTAATGGATTGTTGAACATCTAAAAACACATAGATTACAGGATCAGAAACAACATGGGTTTACCTCAGGGAGATCATGCCAAACTAATCTTATTGATTTTTTTGACTGGGTAACAAAAATAATAGACACAGGTGGTGCAGTAGACATTGCTTATTTAGATTTCAGTAAGGCTTTTGATACTGTTCCGCATAGAAGGCTTATCAATAAATTGCAATCTTTGAGCTTGGATTCCAATATTGTTGACTGGATTAGGCAGTGGCTGAGTGACAGACAACAGAGGGTGTGTGGTAAATGAAGTTTATTCGGCGCAAGGTCTTGTTACCAGTGGGGTACCTCAGGGGTCAGTACTTGGACCCATTCTCTTTAATATTTTATTAGTGATATTGCAGAAGGTATTAATGGAAAAGTATGTCTTTTTGCTGATGACACAAAGATTTGCAACAGGGTTGACGTTCCTGGAGGGATCAGCCAAATGACAAATGATTTAGGTAAACTAAAAAAATGGTGGGAGTTGTGGCAATTGAGTTTTAATGTGGATAAGTGCAAGATAATGCACCTGGGACGTAAAAACCCAAGGGCTGAATATAGAATATTTGATACAGTCCTAACCTCAACATCTGAGGAAAGGGATTTAGGGGTTATTATTTCAGAGGATCTAAGGGTAAGTAGTCAATGTAATAGAGCAGCAGGAAATGCTAGCAGAATGCTTGGTTGTGTAGGGAGAGGTATTAGCAGTAGGAAAAGGGAAGTGCTCATGCCACTGTACAGAGCACTGGTGAGACCTCACTTGGAGTACTGTGTGCAGTACTGGAGACCGTATCTCCAGAAGGATATAGACATCTTAGAGAGAGTTCAGAGAAGGGCTACTAAAATGGTGTACGGCTTGAAGGAGAAAAGTTACCAGGAAAGGCTTAATGATCTTAACATGTACAGCTTGGAAAAAAGACGAGACAGAGGAGATATGATAGAAACATTTAAATACGTAAAGGGAATCCACAAGGTAGAGGAAGGGAGTATATTTAAAAGGAAAACAAGTAGCAAAACAAGAGGACATAGTCTTAGATTAGAGGGGCAAAGGTTTAAAAGTAACATCAGGAAGCATTATTTTACTGAGAGGGTGGTGGATACATGGAACAGTCTTCCAGTTGAAGTGGTAGAGGCCAAAACAGTAATTGAATTTAAGCAAGCATGGGATAGGCATAAGGCTATCCTAAACAAAAGATAAATCCAGGTAAAGTATCCATGTAATTGGGCAGACTAGATGGGCCGAAAGGTTCTTATCTGCCGACATTTTTCTATGTTTCTATATATATATATATATATATATATATATATATAATAATTTAGCCTCACCCGGTGCTTCTGCGATGGCTTCAATTAATATCAATATAGCAAAGACGCCAGCACTCCAGGGATTTTCCAAAGATAATTCCATTTATTAGTCCATAGACATCGATGATGTCTATGGACTAATAAATGGAATTATCTTTGGAAAATCCCTGGAGTGCTGGCGTCTTTACTATATTGATATATATATATATATATATTTTTTTTTAAGTGCACACAGCTGTAGTAAAAAAGAAAAATATTTATTGCATAGCATCCTGAGGAAGGTCACGATTGGGACTGAAACGTTGATCCTATGCAATAAATATTGTTTATTTTTATTACAGCCTCTGTGTGCGCCTGAATCTATACTATTTATCTATGCTGCTTGCAGTCAGGTGAGGCACCAGAGCAAGGAACGCTTTGTTACACCGGTGTGCGGGGTCTTTTGGATATATATATCCATCTCCTTGAGAAAGTTGGGTACCGGGTCTCTGCAGACTATCGCATCATTTTGAGGTTCTGTTTATTTATTTTGGATTTGGTTGGTCAGTTTCTGCGATTCACGGTGATCTTTGTGTGGAGAGTGTCCGTATCTTGATTTCTTTTCAATCGTTTCAAACCACTGTATTTGTATGAGAGGTGAGTATTTGTTTTTTGGGGGGGTTATGAGCTTCAGGTAATGGATTCTGCAGCAGTGCAATCCATTACCTGCACCTCTGAGCTGGTGATCACTTTTTTGTCAGTGCCAGCTCTTATTAACCAAGTGATCCTATCCGCTGGTTAATCTGTGCTTTAGGCTTGTGCACCGATTTTTTTTTTTTTTTTTTTTTTTTCGGTTCGATTTTTCGGATTTTTAAACTTTTCGATTCGGCTCGTTTCGACCGATATGTGTTTCGATTCGGTTCTTCTCGATTCGTTTTTCGTGTACTTTTTTTTTCGGAATATCGACCATTTTTCGGATTTTCGTGTCACTTAGCTCGTTTTTTGTATCGACTTTTCGTAAGTTCGGAAATTTTCGTTTTTTCGGAAAGTCTGTTCTCCTCGTTTCAAAGCAATAAATTTCGATTTGACACATTTCAAGTCCATTCGAAAATTCCGAAAATATTTCGTTTCGGCTCGGAAAACTTTTTGGATCTGCCATTTTTGGATCTAAAAAATTTCGGAAATTCGGCCGCATCCGAAAACACGAATCGGGAAATTTCGTGGAAATTCCGAAACCCGAAACGCACATCCCTACTGTGCTTGCACTTTGCGCTCCCCATGTTAGGTATAGGGAGAGCAAAGTACAGCAAACTAGCGTTACGGATCGCAAATTAATGAGCGATAATGTTTTTTTTTAACCCTTTAGCGATTCGAAGGAGATGTGGGCACAGCGCTATGACCTCCTTTTAAGCTAGAGCTAACAATGACACTAGTGATAGCTTGGAGGTGGTGATAGAGCCCTATATGTTAGTGCATCGTGTATAATGTTGTTCTATAATGTCAATTACGGATGTGATGATGCAGGGTAGGTCTGGGACTGGAGATAATGAGTGTCAGGTTAGTAATGATCTGCTGTATGTCTAGGACAGGAGATAAAGCACATTGCTGTGATGATGCAATATAAATGGTTGACGACCAATCCCAGGAGGTAAGAAAGCAATATATTGCTGGGAATGGAGATACAGGTAGTGATCTCTGGAAAGCTGCTTTATTTGGCGATAATGGACACAGAGGATCAGAAAAGACGAGATAGTTGGCCGGGAACAAAGTTATTGCCTGCCGTCAGGGAAGTAACAATGCCAAACGTGGTGGTCACTGGTCCTCCTGGACCTCAAGGAATGAGTAATGAATACATAGCTGAAGCCGCAAACTGGGTATCGTATGGAGCTCTGCGGTAAACGGCCAGTAATGGAAATAAATGGGGCTGCTGGGTTGTAATGATACAGGCAGGAGATAACAGGTCTCAGGGACGTAACTATTTACTATACTGTATGGCCAGGACTAGACATAGTGGGTATTGGGTGGGTAATGTTGCAGTATTTTGGCTGATCTCCGGGAAGAAAACAATGCATTATATATGGAGATAGCGGATCTTGGAGGAGAAAAAAGTTATGCATTAAATACAGTTGTGTTCAAAATTATTCAACCCCCAATGCTGTAAAGGGTTTTAGGGAATTTAGTGTACATTTGTAATTGTATTCAGAATGAAATCCTACAAGGACTTTTTAAAGAACCATATGCAACTAAAATGACATCAATTGGTTTTGTAATACAGTAGTAAATGTTTCTTTTGTGAATTCTTCATTGACACAATTATTCAACCCCTTAAAGACTACCACTCTGAAGAACAGAGGTTCATTCAAGTGTTTTCTATCAGGTATTGAAAACACCTGTGGATGTCACGGAGCAGCAATAAAGCATAATAAGCACCAATTAGGCAGCTTTAAAATGACTGTGATACTCAGCTCCTTCTAGACATTTACTGGTGTGGTTACAAACATGGTGAAGTCAAGAGAATGGTCCAGGAAGACAAGACAAGAGGTGATTACTCTTCACAGGAAGGGCAATGGCTATAAGAAGATTGCAAAGATGTTAAACATACCAAGAGAGACCATAGGAAGCATCATTCGCAAATTCAAGGCAAAGGGCACTGTTGAAACGCTACCTGGTCGTGGCAGTAAGAAGATGCTGACTTCGACTGCTGTGCGCTACCTGAAGCGTAGAGTGGAGAAAAGTCCCCGTGTGACTGCTGAGGAACTGAGAAAAGATTTGTCAGATGTGGGTACTGAAGTTTCAGCTCAGACAATACGGCGCACACTGCGTAATGAAGGCCTCCATGCCAGAACTCCCAGGCGCACCCCCTTGCTGTCTCCAAAGAATAGGAGTCGACTGCAGTATGCCAAAAGTCATGTGGACAAACCACAGAAGTTTTGGGATAGTGTTCTGTGGACTGATGATTCATGGGCCCAAACAGTTCTAATTTTGTTTCAACGCTATGTTTGGAGGAGGAAGAACAAGGCCTACGAAGAAAAGAACACCTTGCCTACTGTGAAGCATGGCGGGGGGTCAATCATGCTTTGGGGCTGTTTTGCTTCTGCAGGTACAGGGAAGCTTCAGCGTGTGCAAGGTACCATGAATTCTCTTCAGTACCAGGAGATATTGGATGACAATGTGATGCAGTCCGTCACAAACCTGAGGCTTGGGAGACGTTGGACCTTTCAACAGGACAATGATCCCAAGCATACCTCCAAGTCCACTAGAGCATGGTTGCAGATTAAAGGCTGGAACATTTTGGAGTGGCCATCGCAGTCACCTGACTTAAATCCGATTGAGAACCTCTGGTGGGACTTAAAGAAAGCAGTTGCAGTGCGCAAGCCTAAGAATGTGACTGAACTGGAGGCTTTTGCCCATGACGAATGGGCGAAGATACCCGTAGATCGCTGCAAGACACTTGTGTCAAGCTATGCTTCACGTTTAAAAGCTGTTATAACTGTAAAAGGATGTTGTACTAAGTACTAAGATTGAATGTCACTTGGGGGTTGAATAAAACTGATAATGATGTGAGCACAGAAAAGACATTTGTGGTTATTTCATGATAAATGTTATGTTATATTTGTCTGACCTACACGTGCCTCTTTGATTTAATTGTAAGCAAGATGACTGAATGATCAAAATCAATGTCAAACTGGCCAAAACACTCAATTTCAGTGGGGGTTGAATAATTTTGAACACAACTGTATGGCTGGACCTGGAAATTGTCAAGATAGAACGAGGATGTAACCAAGCCACGAACACCTGGTGCAAGACACTTCGCATCTCATGGACATAAAATTGTTTTATACATGGCTAGTAATACAAGTAGTGGCTCTCGGAAGAAATAATGTATTATTTATGGCGAAGAAAAAGAATAGAGTATGTCAGGGAAGTAACAGTGTATCTTATATTGGTAGTAAATAGTGCCACGGAAGTAATACATATACAGAAAGGGATAGTGGATCTCATGGAGGTAATAATATACAGATAGGGATAGTGGATCTCATGGAAGTAATAATATACAGATAGGGATAGTGGATCTCATGGAAGTAATAATATACAGATAGGGATAGTGGATCTCATGGAAGTAGTAATATACAGATAAGGATAGTGGATCTCATGGAGGTAATAATACATATTCAGATAGGGATAGTGGATCTTATGGAAGTAATAATACATATACAGGTAGGGATAGTAGATCTCGGACGTAATGCATATACACATAGGGATAGTGGATCTCATGGAAGTAATACATATATAGATAAGGATAGTGGATCTCATGGAAGTAATAATATACAAGTAGGGATAGTGGATTTCATGGAAGTATTAATACATATACAGGTAGGGATAGTGGATCTCACGGAAGTAATAATACATGCAGGTAGGGATACTGGATCTCATGGAAGTAATACATATACAGGTAGGGATAGTGGATCTCATGGAAGTAATAATACATTTACAGATAGGGATAGTGGATCTCATGGAAGTATTAATACATCTCATGGAAGTAATAATACATATACAGATAGGGATAGAGGATCTCATGGAAGTAATAATACATTTACAGATAGGGATAGTGGATCTCATGGAAGTAATAATACATTTACAGATAGGGATAGTGGATCTCATGGAAGTAATAATACATTTACAGATAGGGATAGTGGATCTCATGGAAGTAATAATACATATACAGATAGGGATAGTGGATCTCATGGAAGTAATTATACATATACAGATAGGGATAGAGGATCTCATGGAAGTAATAATATACAGGTAGGGATAGCGGATCTCATGGAAGTATTAATACATTTACAGATAGGGATAGTGGATCTCATGGAAGTAATAATACATTTACAGATAGGGATAGTGGATCTCATGGAAGTAATAATACATATACAGATAGGGATAGTGGATCTCATGGAAGTAATTATACATATACAGATAGGGATAGAGGATCTCATGGAAGTAATAATATACAGGTAGGGATAGCGGAACTCATGGAAGTATTAATACATTTACAGATAGGGATAGTGGATCTCATGGAAGTATTAATACATTTACAGATAGGGATAGTGGATCTCATGGAAGTAATAATACATTATCAGATAGGGATAGTGGATCTCATGGAAGTAATAATACATTTACAGATAGGGATAGTGGATCTCATGGAAGTAATAATACATATACAGATAGGGATAGTGGATCTCATGGAAGTAATAATACATATACAGATAGGGATAGTGGATCTCATGGAAGTAATAATACATTATCAGATAGGGATAGTGGATCTCATGGAAGTAATACATTTACAGATAGGGATAGTGGATCTCATGGAAGTAATATACAGATAGGGATAGCGGATCTCATGGAAGTAATAATACATTTACAGATAGGGATAGTGGATCTCATGGAAGTAATAATACATATACAGATAGGGATAGTGGATCTCATGGAAGTAATACATTTACAGATAGGGATAGTGGATCTCATGGAAGTAATAATATACAGGTAGGGATAGTGGATCTCATCGAAGTATTAATACATATACAGATAGGGATAGAGGATCTCATGGAAGTAATAATACATATGCAGGTAGGGGGTTTGGGTCGAAATCCCTACATCCAGGTTCCCTAATGCCAAACTCCTGACTGCCAACTTCCAGACAGAACAAGTGCCGGACATACCAAGTTCCCTACACAGAAAACTCCCTGACGGCCAACTTCCAGACAGAACAAAATCCCAGCGGCTAACCCTAACCCTACTCCCTAACCCCTCTAAACCTAGCCCTAACCCCCCTAAACCTTTCCCTAACCCTCTTGCCCTAACCCCGTAACCCTAACCACCCTAAACCTAGCCCCAACCCCCTAAACCTAACCCCCTAAACCTTGCCCTAACCATAACCCCCCTAAACCTAACTCCCTAAGGGTTAGGGTGTTAGTATTAGGGTTAGCCGCTGGGATTTTGGATGTCCGGAAGTTGGCTGTGTGGGGAACTTGGTATGTCCGGCACTTGTTCTGTCTGGAAGTTGGCCAACGGGATGTTGTCATTAGGGAACCGGCTGTAGGGATATTGTCCGGCACCTGTAGATGGGGATAGTGGATCTCATGGAAGTATTTATACATGATATATTATTATTATTGTCGTCATTTATATAGCGCCAACAGTTTCCGCAGCGCTGTACTCTAGGAATAGATCTAACAGATCTCAGGGAAGTGTTGAAGTGTTGTTTATGGCTTGGAATAGTTAGAGGAAGTAATAATACATCACACATGGCCAGGAATAGAGCTGGCAGGTCTCAGGGGAATAATGATGCAATACTGTTTAGAACTGGTAAGGTAGATTGCAGATTCCGGGTGACCATTTAACATTTAGCGTTACATATTACTAATATGTAATGTTAAATGCTCACCTGGAAGCTAATATGATATCAGTATTGTGGGGTTGGGGGAACGTGGCTGTTTATGTAGAACACTGTGTAACTGAATAACCAATAGGGGGCACTATTCCATAGTTCATGTTATTGGGGGAAGTCTGCACCTGCAGATATTCCTGTAGCGTTCCACGTTAACGTGTTACTCCGGGGCAACTGGTAGCTCAGCACCTCTTTCTGGAACGCAGCACTAACCGCAACAATAATCGCTTCCGCGCCACTGCAAGTATCACCTCCTGGAGTCCATAGGACTCCATAGAGGGTTGTGCTTCCGGGTCACGAGCCCTGCGCAATCTCTCGCGAGAGCGATGCAGCTCCGCGGAGGGAGACTGGGAACTGAGACCTGTTGTACTGTGTATATGCGCAGAGCATTATTATTCTGTGAAGGTTTGTGCAGAGTAATGTGTGTGTAGGTTGAGTGTTGTGTATTCATCGCTGTGTGCATGTACAGAGGAAAAGTGATAAAGGATTGCGTGTGTGAACATGCATTGAATGCATACAAATAAAGTGTGTAATGGAATACAATTACAGGATAATATAGCTGAGCATTTTCAGTATATCGGAGTTGCATGGCATGTGAGTAATGTGGATCCTTATACAAAGTGTGTGTAAAGGATGCTGTGTAATATGCATGTACAACAATGTATAGAAGTTTGGCTATGTGCAGTTATGTGTGTGTGTGTGTGTATACAAAGAATGGTATGCATGCAGAGCAGTGTGCATCTGTATACAATATGAACGCTGTGCAGAGCACTAGGTGTATGCAATGGGTGGTAGGGATGTGCGTTTTGGGTTTCGGAATTTCGGAATTTTCACGAATTTTCCCGATTCGTGTTTTCGGATGCGGCCGAATTTCCGAAAAGTTTTAGATCCGAAAATGGCAGATCCGAAAAGTTTTCCGAGCCGAAACGAAATATTTTCGGAATTTTCAAATGGACTTGAAATGTGTCAAATCGAAATTTATTGCTTTGAAACGAGGAGAACAGACGTTCCGAAAAAACGAAAATTTTCGAAGTTACGAAAAGTCGATACAAAAACGAGCAAAGGACACGGAAATACGAAAAATGGTCGATATTCCGAAAAAATATGTACACGAAAAACGAGTCGAGCCGAACCAAATCGAAACAGAAATCGGTCGAAACGAGCCAAATCAAAAAGTTTAAAAATCCGAAAAATCGAATTGAACCGAAAAAAAAAATCGGTGCACAAGCCTAATGGGTGGTATGCATGAAGAACGTGTGTTTATGTATATAGAACATTGTCTACATGTTTGTAAAGATGGCCAGACATGTTTGGAGAGCAAATGTTAACCACATGGTATGTATACACGTATCTGTCATGTCTATAACATGGAACACATGAGGATAGGATGAGCACATATTCTTTAAGTTTTTACAGCCTGGCACAGGTTATGACCACGGTACAAGAGGGCTCGTTGAGCCTCGCACATATAACCATTGTACATGGGGGGGGGTTAATGAGCCTGGCACAGGTGACTATGATACATAGGTGCTTAGTGAGCCTGGCCCAGGTTATGACCGCGGTACATAGGGGTTTAGCAAGTCTGGCACATTTGAGTGTTGTACAGAGGGGCTCAGCATAACATAAGTTATGAGAGTGGTATATAAGGACTCACGGAGCATGGCACAAGTTAAGAGTGGTACATAGGGGTCAGTTCGCATGGCACCAGTGATTAGTGCGGTACATGGGGACTCGGTGAATATAGCAGAGATTGTGCGTGTGGTACATAAGGGCTCAGTAAACCTGGCACAGGTTGAGTGTGGTACATAGGGGCTCAGTAAACCTGGCACAGGTTGAGTGTGGTACATAGGGGCTCAGTAAACCTGGCAAAGGTTAAGTGTGGTACATAGGGGCTCAGTAAACCTGGCACAGGTTGAGTGTGGTACATAGGGGCTCAGTAAACCTGGCACAGGTTGAGTGTGGTACATAGGGGCTCAGTAAACCTGGCACAGGTTGATTGTGGTACATAGGGGCTCAGTAAACCTGGCACAGGTTGATTGTGGTACATAGGGGCTCCGTGATCGTGACGCAGGTTATTAGTTTGGTACACAGGAACTCTGTGACCCTGGCACCAGTTAGGAGTATGGCACAGTCTATAGGGGTGGTACTCAAGGGTTATGTGTGTGGTGTATAGGGACTCGGTGAGCGTGGCACAGTTTGAGTGTGATTCACAGGAAAGCAGCGAGCATAGCCCAGATAATGAGGGTGGCACATAGTGGATCAGCAAACATGGCACAGGTTGAGGGTGGTACATAGGGGAGCAGTGATCATTTCATGCGGGTTCACAATGGAGCACAAAACCGCTCCCAAACTGAGTTGCAGATAACCCACCTGAAGTCGCTATAGGGGTGAATAATCCAGAATCCTGCAGATTTAACTCTTTGCTGTTCAATCTCCACAGCCTTGTGACTCCCAAACATCCGCAATGAAAATTTATTAACAGCTGGCTGCAGGAAGGCCCCAAATTGGCGCTGCATGAAAGTGCCTCCATACTCTCCCTCATTTTGCTCTGAAGAATCTAACTTTGGTAAGAGAGGACTTAGGCCAGGGTCTGGGGAATGGGTGACTCCTGGAGTCGGAGTCTGATTGGACTCTGCTGCTGGGGACCGGTTGGACCCAGTTGCAGAAGACTTTCTCTGTTCAGTGACAGGATGCTTGTTAGATCCAGGGGCAGAAGACTGGAATGAGTCTTGGACAGGAGTCTGAGTGGAACCAAGAGCAAGGGACTGGTTGGATCCACGAAGAGGTGTTTGGCTGGACCCTGGGGCAGGAGACTGGATGGAACCAGAGATGGTAGACTGATTGGATCCTGGGGTAGGAGATTTGTTTGATCCAGGAGCAGGTGTCTGATTTGGTCCAAAGGCAGCAGACTTGTTTGACCCAATGGTGGAAGATTGGCTGGATGCATTGGCAAGTGACTGGTTGGATCCAGGGGTAGGAATCTGGCTGGGTGAAGGGCTTGCAGACTGGCTAAGCCCAAGGGCCGCGCACTGGTTGGGTGTGAGGACAGGAGACTGATTTGACCCGGGTGTAGAAGATTTCCTAGATCCAGGGGCAGAAGATTGGTTTGGTGCTGGTGTAGGAGCCTGGTTGGTTCTAGTGGCAAGAATCAGACTGGGTCCTGGAGCAGCAAACATGTAGGGTGCAGTGATGGGGGCCTGGCTTGAGTCAGAAACCAAAGCGTGGTTGGTTTCAGGTGCAAGAATCTGACCTGCTCTTGACGCAGGATGCATGTTGTGTCCCGGAACAGCAGTCTGATTGGATTCGGGAACAATAGTCAGGATGAATCTGGAGGCTGGCTGGTTGTTTCCAGTGTTGGTTAGAGGTTGGGGAAATCTGGGAGCAGAAGGTGCCTGTGTGGGTCCAGGTATGAGAGCTTGGTGGGGTACACTGGCAGCAGTCTGGTTTGGACCTTTTGATCTGGGACCACTGAGCTGAACTGGGACGGCAGAAGGAGGCTGGTTTAATCCATTGGCATTATTTTGGCTGGGTCTCCCAGAAGGTTGAGTAGGTGCCGAGGGAAGAGTATAGAAAGGCCCTTGGGCCGTCTGACTGTTCATAGGCATGAACGGTGGAATTGGTCCTGAGACTGGAGGCAGTTTGTGTCTTGACACTGGGGACTGTCTGGATGTTAGACCAGGAGGCTTGTTGGGAGGTTGGATCTGAGGCTGTCTGGCTTTGGAAGCCGTATTTGGTCCACATTCTTGTAGAGGTGGCTGGGTTGGTCCTGGTGTCGGAGTCCTGGTGAGCGCCACGTCTTGAGGTTGACTGCCAGTGGGGCCAGGAGACAAATTAGGTTTTGGGGAAGGAATCTGTATGCATCCTGAATCCGGCACATCCTGAGGCTGGTTTTGTTTTGGGGCAGTTGACTGGTAGAGCGACTGAGGTGAAAATGTGCCGGATTCGAGAGCAGGAGCCTTACCGAGCTCGTTGGTGGGACGAGGCTGGTTGGATTCTGAGGTTAACAGCTTGTATTGTTCTGGCTGGTGATAGACAGGAGGTGCAGATCCAAGTGTTATTGGGCCATGACTGTTTCCAGGGTTGGGGTACTTCTGAGTGAATTGGAGATGAGGACCATATTGCAGGGATGGCTGGCTATGCCCGGGCACAGAGGCATATTGACTTGGCGTGGTAGCAGAAGGATGCTGGGTGGGTCCAGGGACTGGACTCTGCTGGCTCAGATTGGTGGCAGCTGGGTGCTTGCTGGTACTGGAGGCTGAAGGATGCTGACTGTGTCCAGGCACAGGATGCTGGTGGCCAGGTCCAGCACTAGGACTACGCTGGCTGGGGCCAGATACAGACTGATGTATGAAAGGTCCAGAGGCAGAAAGATACTGATTAGATCCTGAAGAGGAGCTGTGTGCATGGAGCATCGTGGGCCCCTCCTCTCCTGCCATGCCAACCTCTCCATCTGCCATCAGGTGGCTGGCTGTGGAAAACTGGGCATCTCTTGGCTCCATGGTGCTCAGGGGCTGGAACCGGTCCGTCGAGATGCCCTATTAGCACCCATGCTGTGATCGATGGGCACCGTCCTGCCCTCCCTCACTCCCCAGCTGTGTCCTCCACGCTCAGCAGCATCGACTAAGCTCATTACCGGCAGGACATCTTCTGCCACATCTGAGCTCACACCCAGGTGAGACGATGGGGAGGGAGCAGTCACCGAGAGGGGAGGGCTGAGTACAGGAGACTGGTACTAGAGATGGACAGAGCGAGGCAGGGAAGAGGGAGGAGAGATAACAGGGAGAGAGAGGGGGGAGCGATGACAGGGAGGTTGTAGAACCGAGGAGGATTCAAGATCAGTAACGAGATGTGAGGGACACGAGAGATGTGATGAGGGTGTGAGGGACACGAGAGATGTGATGAGGGTGTGAGGGACACGAGAGATGCGGTGAGGGACACGAGAGATGTGATGAGGGTGTGAGGGACACGAGAGATGTGATGAGGGTGTGAGGGACACGAGAGATGTGATGAGGGTGTGAGGGACACGAGAGATGTGATGAGGGTGTGAGGGACACGAGAGATGTGATGAGGGTGTGAGGGACACGAGAGATGCGGTGAGGGACACGAGAGATGTGATGAGGGTGTGAGGGACACGAGAGATGTGATGAGGGTGTGAGGGACATGAGAGATGTGATGAGGGTGTGAGGGACACTAGAGATGCGGTGAGGGTGTGAGGGACACGAGAGATGCGGCGAGGGTGTGAGGGACACTAGAGATGCGGTGAGGGTGTGAGGGACACGAGAGATGCGGCGAGGGTGTGAGGGACACAAGAGATGTGATGAGGGTGTGAGGGACTCAACGAGACGTAATGAGGGGATTTGAGGGTGTGAGGGACACAGAGGCGCGATGAGGGGAACTGAATATAGGAAAAATGGGAGCATGGAGTAAAAATGTGTGCAAGGCGAGGGAGATATGGACGAGGGAGAAGGGGGAGGAAAATACTGCTAGAATTGGAGGAGGAAAGGACGGTACGTGATACACTGACAGGTGGAGAAATAGAAGAATGTGTACAGGAAAATACAAGGAAACATTCAGTGCGTTTCCAGAAAAAGCAGAATATTCCAGGATTTAATCCTTATTGTGTGATCACAGATTGTTAATCCACGGGGGATCCTGATTGTTGTTGTTTTGGTGTCAGGAACGATTTTTGCATTTTTCTTTTCTTTTTTTTCCCCACATCCTTTGTTATCCTTTTTCCGTGTTTGCTGCTGATCATGTCGATGCGCGGGATCTTTTACTATGTAACTCCCTTTTTATGAATGAAAAATCGCCTGAATGCCGGCTGCAATAGGTATGTGATGTATGTGTGTGCTCGTGCATTTGTGTGTGTGTGTGTGTGTGTGTGTGTGTGTTACAAACCTTTTGAAGTATCCTACACACACAAAGAAAGGTGAGGTTTTGCACAGAAACACCTATTACCTCGCCGAACGCCAGAAAAGAGTCAGTTTTAACATTCTGATACAAGGAAACCGTCACGTATACATATTAACCCAATGCATGCCAGACAAGGCTCGTGTACACACATACTAAACTGATAAATGCCACACGCTGGTTATACAGTAGCCCACTCGAAAAATAGACTTTTGGGGTCATTACCAAGCCACTATGGAAAATGGTATGTCGAGGGTCCCAGTGCGCGCACTTTGCCTGAATCTATTGTATATGTATGCGTATATATGTATACAAACACCGAGAAACACATCTAGACACCTTCCTGAGGAACAATCCTATGCCTTCACAAGCTAGACAGAAGAAAACAAAATCTGCAGCACCCACACACCTCATGTCCTACCACATAGCGCTCCATACCCATCAGCCGCCACGTCTACCCTGGGTTTCCTAAGCCTAGATATAGCGCGATGGCGGCACCACGCCGAGCTGCGACGCAAAAACCACCGACACCGAATCCTCAGCAATATTGCAGATGGCAACACTGTTACCTGCTCCGGTGGTCCCCAAACCCTGGTCCTCAGGACTCACTAACAGGACAGGTTTTAAGGATTGCCTTGGGGAAATACAGACTGAATCCTGCAATCACTGAGCAGCCAATCATATGCCCTGTGCTGTGCCTCATATACAGTCAGGGCCAGAAATATTGAGACATCGACACAATTCTAACATCTTTGGCTCTATACACCACCACAATGGAGTTGGAATGAAACAAACACAATGTGCTTTAACTACAGACTGTCAGCTTTAATTTGAGGGTATGTACATCCAACTCAGGTGAACGGTGTAGGATTTACAGCAGTTTGCAGATGTGCCCCCACTTGTTAAGGGACCAAAGGTAATGGGACAATTGGCTTCTCAGCTGTTCCATGGCCAGATGTGTGATATTCCCTCATTAGCCCAATTACAATGTGCAGATAAAAGGCCCAGAGTTCATTTCAAGTGTGCTATTTGCATTTGGAATCTGTTGCTGTCAACTCTCAAGATGAGATCCAAAGAGCTGTCACTATCAGTGAAGCAAGCCATCATTGGGCTGAAGAAACAAAACAAACCCATCAGAGAGATAGCAAGAACATTAGGCGTGGCCAAAACAACTGTGGAACATTCTCAAAAAGAAGGAACGCACTGGCGAGCTCAGCAACCCCAAAAGACCTGGGAGACCACGGAAAACAACTGTGGTGGATGAATGAAGGATTCTTTCCCTGGTGAAGAAAACACTCTTCACAACAGTTGCCCAGATCAAGAACACTCTCCAGGAGGTAGGTGTATGTGTGTCAAAGTCAACAATCAAGAGAAGACTTCACCAGAGTGAATACAGAGGGTTCACCACAAGATGTAAACCATTGGGGAGCCTCAAAAACAGGAAGGCCAGATTAGAGTTTGCCAAACAACACCTAACAAAGCCTTCACAGTTCTGGAACAAGATCCTCTGGACAGATGAGACCAAGATCAACTTGTACCAGAGTGATGGGAAGAGAAGAGTATGGAGAAGGAAAGGAACTGCTCATGATCCTAAGCATACCAACTCATCAGTGAAGCATGGTGGTGGTAGTGTCATGGCGTGGGCATGTATGGCTGCCAATGGAACTGGTTCTCTTGTATCTATTGATGATGTGACTGCTGACAAAAGCAGCAGGATGAATTCTGAAGTGTTTCGGGCAATATTATCTGCTCACATTCAGCCAAATGCTGCAGAACTCATTGGACGGCGCTTCACAGTGCAGATGGACAATGACCCAAAGCATACTGCAAAAGCAACCAAAGAGTTTTTGAAGGGACAGAAGTGGAATGTTATGCAATGGCCAAGTCAATCACCTGACCTGAATCCCATTGAGCATGCATTTCACTTGCTGAAGACAAAACTGAAGGGAAAATGCCCCAAGAACAAGCAGGAACTGAAGACAGTTGCAGTAGAGGCCTGGCAGAGCATCACCAGGGATGAAACCCAGCGTCTGGTGATGTCTATGCGTTCCAGACTTCAGGCTGTGATTGACTGCAAAGGATTTGCAACCAAGTATCAAGAAGGGAAAGTTTGATTTTAATTCATGACTCGGAGGCTCCGATTTTGCATTTTTCTTAGCATTTATTTAACAGCAGCATAGAAAAACTTTAACAGGTAAACTTGCCCCTCCCTTCCCACAGTCCTTTGCAACAATGCACCCTCCCCTCTCTATAGATAGGCTCTTCCCGCCAAATTGACCCTCTTTCTTGGCTGCTCGTGCAGCGCTCCTATATCTGGTCGGTATTCTGGTCCCGGCGTCCCGATTATAACACGGGCGCGGGCCAAGTATCGGCTATTGCGCTTCGCCTTTTAATATTCTCTAAAACCGCTGGTTACGATGCGCTTCCATTACGGCCGGATCTACTTTCCCTTGCGGCTGCTCACGCGATTGGCGCGTTGCGCGCGGGCGCTCATTCGGCCGCTTGCCTACCACGAGGATTTTGAGTTCCACCATGCCTGCCAAAGGGAAACGCAAGTCACCTCTCTCAGTGGAATCAGAAGGTTCGGGGGACAGCGATGCTGAGCTTCAGGTCGCTCACTCTCCCGCGGGAGACCCGGCCCCTCCTTTCCTTGACTCTATCCTCGGACATACAGACCTCTATTGCCTCGGCAGTCAAGGTAGCGAATTTATCCTCCACCTTCTCTAGCTCCCTCGTAGAGGTTTTGACGACCGTTCAGGCCTTACAGCAGTCTGCCATACCCGCGACTCCGGGCTCCAGCCCTGCGGAGGGCCCGTCTTCCGGCCCGGCAGTAGTTTTGCCCCCCGATGGGGTGGGCAAAAAGTCAGTGTTGGCTCGAGGGGCTGGCATCCCTGAAGCACTACCACCACCTGATGAAACACCCCCTCGTAAAAGGGCCCCAGTTACCCAAACACCAGCAGCTACTTCTGCAAAACGGCCCAAACAGGTGGAAAAATCCCCTCCAGCGGAGGCGGATGGTGAGGACGAAGACGCCTCTCACTCAGATGATCCCGATGGTCTGTCGGCTGGGGATGATGAAGTGGTGCTCCACGCTCCCTACGATGATCTATTTGAAATGGGAGACACGGTGACCTATGCCCCTACTGGGGATAAGGCGATAATTTGTGACCCCCAAGGGGACCCCCTCTTATACCCTGAGGATGTGTCACATCCCCAATCTTCTGCCTGGTCACCAAGGCCCCATGTGGAGAAGTGGCTGGACGACCGCATGCGGCGCCCGTTAGACAAAGCCACACGAGATAGGATGCGAGCTGAATGCCCACGTCCCACCACTCTAGGAAAGACCTGTCTGACTCCCCCCTAGTAAACAAAGACTTCCAAAAATATGTCACCCACCATGGCTGGTCCGCAAAGGCGGGCATTGACCAAGCTTTTAAAAAGTGCCAGGATCGCCTACTGGACACTGTGGGCCCCTTAATCAAGCTGTTTGATATTGCGGAGGGGGCGAAAGCCCAAAGGGACACTCTGGATCCCTTCATGGTGAGGGGCTGGCTCCAACGAGCCATTTGTTTTTTAGCTAACGCTAATTCCGCCATCTCGGCTGAGAGGTGCAGGTCTATCCTGTTAAAGGTTGACAATCAGCTTACAGAGAAAGCTGACTCAGATCTCGGCAGCAAAGCCCAAGGGCTATTATTTGGCGAAAAGTTCGTTCGAGACCTGGGCAAACACGCCAATACTTTCACCTCCCTTGATAAGGTCTCGACCTCCATGAAAAAAGTATTCAAGGGGCGTGTTTTTGGCAAGGCCGGTAGAGCCCCTCCCTGCCTCACGATAGAGTCGGATGCTTGCCGCTCCGGTTGGGGAGCTCGCTTCGGCTCTCTGGAGACAGGGGGCGGTTGGTCGATGGAGGAGACCCTCCTCCACATCAATTGCCTGGAACTGCTTGCAGTCTTGTTTGCAATCCAGTGCTTCGCCAAGGGACTCCGGGATTGCACAATCCTCCTGCGCATGGACAATTTCCTGGCCGTTCGCAACCTCAACGCCCTAGGCGGTCCCAGGTCCCCCATGCTCACACTGCTAGCTTAACAGTTTTGGGTACATTGCTTTGCCTCGGGGCTCACGGTTCATGCGCAGTTCCTCCCAGGTCTCGACAATGTGGTGGCAGATTGGAACTCCAGACAC
Organism: Leptobrachium leishanense; assembly: GCA_009667805.1. Lineage (NCBI taxonomy): Eukaryota > Metazoa > Chordata > Amphibia > Anura > Megophryidae > Leptobrachium > Leptobrachium leishanense. Next base: position 19,423,324 of record CM019075.1, read on the forward strand.
ACGCTGGATTCGGGCGATTGGAGGCCGCTACCCGCAATCTTCGCTCGTTTATCGCGTCTCTGGGGCCCGTTGACGACCGATCTGTTCGCCTCGCGTCTGATTCACCAGCTTCCGAGGTTTTACAGCTGGCGCCCGGACCCCGAGGCGCGGGCGACGGATGCATTTCTGCAACCTTGGTCCCGGTGACGGCTTTATGCCTTTCCCCCGTTCGCCATGGTGGCTCGCACCCTAGCCAGGGTCTGCTCACAATCGGCGACCCTGGTCTTGGTGGCGCCCCTCTGTTGGAGCCAATCTTGGTTTCCAGCCCTCTTGGCGATAGCCATAGATTGTCCGAGGTGTTGCCTTGCCCCCCGGACCTCATCACGGATCCGGAAGGCAGGCCCCACCCCCTTATCACGTCTCACTGTCTGTTGACTGCATGGTTGGTGTCCGGGGACCCGGCTTTGTCGTTGGTGTTTCGGAACGCACTGACACCTTGCTCCAACGTGCATGGGCCCCCGGTACCCGAGCGGTCTACGGCACTGCCTGGTCCCGGTGGATTCGCTGGTGTGTGGATGGGGGTCTGGATTCCCTTTCAGCCCCTGTGAATGCCGTGCTGGATTTCCTCACAGACCTCTTCGAGCGGGGATTGGCATACCGTACGGTTAACTCATTTCGCTCGGCGATTTCGGCAGGCCACCTCGGATTCCAGGGGGTCCCGGTGGGACGTCATCCCCTGGTATGTAGATTGTTACGCGCCATTTGCTTATCGCGTCCCCCGCGCCCCCGTTATTCTTCCACATGGGACGTCTCCGTGGTCCTTAATTTTCTGACGGCGTGGCCGGATAATGATGACCTGTCGTTGCGCCAACTGTCCGCAAAATTGTTGATGTTGTTTTGTTTGCTCTCATGTAAACGCGTCAGCGACGTTCGCTCGCTGGATTTTGGGGCACGCTCCTTTCTGCACGATGGTGTACGTTTTGAGGTCTCGCGGCGTACCAAAACGGCCATTACCTCAGTCTTCTATCCGATGTTATCTGATCGCCCGCGGCTTTGCCCGGTTCGCTGCCTGTGCGCTTACGAAACACGCACGGCTGCTTGGCGTCCTATGGACATCTCGCCTCTATTTCTCTCCTATGTGATTCCCCATCGCCCGGGGTCATCCACCTCGCTAGCCCGATGGGTAAGTTGGGTGATGGCATCGGCCGGTGTTGACGTCTCCACGTTTGGTGCGCATTCTACGCACAGTGCCATGGCTTCCTCGGCGGTGCTGTCTGGCTGCCGTTTGGAGGATCTCATGAGGGCGGTGGATTGGTCCAGGGAATCGACCTTCCGGACGTTCTATTTGAAGCCTGTCGATCATTGGTCGGCTGCGGTCCTAGACAGGCTTTGAATATGCAAAATAGGAGCCTCCGAGTCATGAATTAACCCTTTCGCTGCTGAGGCTTTTCCCGCCCCTGTGCTGAGGTCATTTTTTACCTGTTTTGCGCATCATGTTTAAACCTGTTTTGAAGGCTTATTTTAGTATATGACATCGACATATTATATATCTTCTTTCCGTCAGACTCGGTAGATTCATAATATGTCATTATATATGTATACGTTATGTCATGTTTGTATATTATAACAAAAAATGCAATAAAAATGTATTTTCAATAATTTACAGCGTGTAAAGTGTTTTTTTTCCACATTTTAACATGCGAGCAATTGCGGTATATTTTGTATGGGGTGCGCTTGTTAAAAAAATTAGAGATGGGGTCTCGTTACATTTTTTTTTGGGGAAAATGACACCATTTTTAACAAACGCACCGCATAAAAAATCGTTAATGCAGCATTATTGTTCACATTATAATTGAAATGGAACAATATTGCTGCATTAACAAAACAAAAACAAAAAAAAAAAGTGTTTATTTTTTTTTTAATATTTTTTTTTGTTTTTTTTTATTTTTATTTTTATTTTTTTATTTTTTTTTACATTTTTTTTTACTTTCATGTTTGGTATCGTTGGAACGGCCATGCTCTGGCCGATCCAACGATATCAAAATTTAACCCCTAACTGCCACGGATCGGGAGATAGGAGTTCATTGGAACTCCCTATCTCCACACTTCGTGGCAGTTAGGGGTTAATGCTAGGACTGGCGTCATCGTGCTGCGCACGATGACGCCAGTCCTCTGGGGGAGTTCCCGGAAGCTTGGCCGACATCCAAGATGTCGGCCAGCTCCCGGGAAGGATCGCAAATCGGCGCTTTTCAGCGCCGATTTGCGATCCAGCTCCCCAGGGGTTAATGCCAGGCATCATTTGGAAGGGCAGGCTGTGCCCTTCCAAATGATGCCTGGGTTAAGCCCCTGTGAGCCGCCGATCGGGAGGGAGAGAGGTCCGAAGGACCTCCCCCCCCCTCCCTTTCAGGCGCCTCCTCCGCACATGCGGGGGGGGCCTGAATTATGTGTCATCGTCGGGGGCGCGATGACACATAACAATGGCGGCCACTGCTCCGGATGCCGGGCTGACATCCAGGATGTCAGCCCGCACCGGAGGGGCCAGCGATCGGCCGGAACCCGGCCGAACGCTGACCCCAATGCGAGGACGCGCTCAGCGCGTCCTCCGCATACCAGGGGCAATGCTGAGGACGCGCTGAGCGCGTCCTTAGCATTGAAGTGGTTAAAATTGATAATTTTCCTACGTATGACGGGAAGTTAGAATTTTAAGAAAGACTCGGAGGCGAGTATTTTCCCGCCCGGTCCCACCCTGGGATTTTGCTACGCGGCTTGGGCGTTGGCTCGCCGGTTCATGGTTCTTATTATTCCTCTTCTTCCCACAGCCTCCTGATTTTCTCCAGTCTCATTTGGATGGTTTCCTCGTTGTTTGGCTCTTCTGCCCGTTGGATGATGACTCGCCCGCAAGAAAGAGGGTCAATTTGGCGGGAAGAGCCTATCTATAGAGAGGGGAGGGTGCATTGTTGCAAAGGACTGTGGGAAGGGAGGGGCAAGTTTACCTGTTAAAGTTTTTCTATGCTGCTGTTAAATAAATGCTAAGAAAGAGATGCAAAATACTCGCCTCCGAGTCTTTCTTAAAATTCTAACTTCCCGTCATACTTAGGAAAATTATCAATTTATGATTATTATTCTGTCCCATTACCTTTGGTCCCTTAACAAGTGGGAGGCACATCTGCAAACTGCTGTAAGTCCTACACCGGTCACCTGAGTTGGATGTACATACCCTCAAATTAAAGCTGACAGTCTGCAGTTAAAGCACATTGTGTTTGTTTCATTCCAACTCCATTGTGGTGGTGTATAGAGTCAAAGATGTTAGAATTGTGTCGATGTCCCAATATTTCTGGACCTGACTGTATCCTGCAAACCTGGCCTGTCACCAGGGACGTGAGGACCGGGGTTGGGGACCACTGACCTGCGCCATTCAGAATACCCCAGATCTAGTATGTTTAGGATTGGAGTTGGGACACCTCGCTCACAACATTCCAAATAGACACTCAAGGGGGGCAGTCGCGTTTTAGGGATTTGCACTGGAGGAGAGGCCAGAGTGCAGCTATATCCTGACTATTTAAACAAGTCACAACCTCCTGAACCCTTTAAAATGTCATCAAGAACAAAGTATCTTATTTATAACAAGCGATTTGTAACATTTTATTATAAAGACCCATTGCTGAGCAGCTCTGTTATATACACACACACCCTGACTATATGGAGGAGCCCCAAAAGACACCCACACACCCTGAATATATGGAGGAACCCCTAAATAACACCCGCACACCCTGAATATATGGAGGAACCCCTAAATAACACCCGCACACCCTGAATATATGGAGGAACCCCTAAAAAGACACCCACACACCCTGAATATATGGAGGAGCCCCTAAAAAGACACCTGCACACCCTGAATATATGGAGGAGCCCCTAAAAAGACACCCACGCACCCTGAATATATGGAGGAGCCCCTAAAAAGACACCCGCACACCCTGAATATATGGAGGAGCCCCTAAAAAGACACCCGCACACCCTGAATATATGGAGGAGGCCCTAAAAGACACCCGCACACCCTGAATAAATTGAGGAACCCATGAAAAGTGTGGGGGGGATTTTTGTTCCAAACAGGAACGGTCTATCCTAAACAAGGACTCTTTGGAGGTATGGTTTGGGTATAAAGCGTTAAGGTTGAGATTGGGCAGACTTTTTGGTAAGGATTGTAGGAGCTTGGGGTCACTTATAGGATTGGTTGCGTTTCTAAAAATGATGCCAACAGGTCCCCAGGAGCCTTTCATTCAGGACCCTTTTTTTTTTTTCTCGATAAAATGAAAATCCGAAATAAAGGCAGACTAGGAGTAACGGAGGGAGATAATGATCGCTGTAATCACAATGCCCTCTGCTGGCCAACATGGTTTTCTCCCGCTGGCACTTCCCATATCCTTTCCAAGATGTCGAGTTTTAAAGACGCTGCGAAGCGCCTCATCCAACACAATGGCACCAAGATTTTGGCTCTTCCGTAAGATACTGCTGGTAACTACTGACCGGTATGCGTCGCTTCACCAGCTGCTGTAATGGCAACAGCACAGAGATGTGGCACAGCCTGTTATGCATATCAAGGTAAACAGACTATAGGGGTTATTCACTAACCTCCGAATTTGCCGCGAAATTGCACCAAATGGGGAATTTCACCGGGTCAATTTCGGGGCAATTCATCGATTCACAAACCTGTCAATTCATCAAACACAGACGAATCGACGAGGAAATACAGTGCAATTCACCCCAATTCGGTGGCTTTGAAATTGTCCCACATCAGACCATCGTGTCTTCTATTCTCAGAACGCCGAATTGCACCGACATTCCATCGAAATGCCCTGATTTTTCAGGGTTTCAATTCGACAGGTTTAAACTAGAGGTGCGCACGGCTGAAAAATGAGTTTTGTTTTCGGAATTCCGTTTTGTTTTTCGGAGCTTCTTTTGTTTCGAATCGAAACAAAATTGATTCGATATTTGATATCAATTCGATAGCTGATATATCAATTTGAATTTTGGATCACTAAATAAAACCCTAATTATTCAAATGTTGCTGTTAAAAGGCAAGCTAGGGTTAAATATGGAGCTGTCTCACAGATTTGGTACCAGAGCCCAATTAACAGGGACAGGGTGCTTGTGAAACCGTAATATGAAACTGATTCGTTTTATAAAGTCGTTTGACTGTAGTACTTGTATGTATTGTTAAGTTAAGATCGGTTCGATAGCTATAATATCAATTCTATATCGATTCGATGGTTGATATCGATTCGAATGTCAGATCACTAAAACCCCAAATAATCAAATTTTTCTTTTATGATGAAACCGCATAACGAATTAAATTCGTTATACACCCTTTTGTTTCGAATTCGGATCAAATCGATTCGTTATTTCGGAAGTACTTCCGGAATACGAATCAACGAAATTCGTTATAAAATGAATGCACACCTCTAGTTTAAACAAGCGTATCCCATAGGATTCAATGTAAAAATCAAATCCTTTTTTTAAAGAAATTTTTTAAAAAAATTTTTTTTTTTTTTTGCAAAAGCCCTTCTTACAGTTTTTTTTTTTTTAAAAGATCTTTATGTATTTTTTTTAGACTATTTTTAAGACTTTTTTTTTGCAATTTTGTAACCGGCCCTTTTTATTATTTTTTTTAAAAGTACCTTTTTTATTTCTTCGATGCGTTTTTTACTACTTTTTTGCTGATTTGATCTCCTTTTAAGAGAATAAGAAACTTTTTTTTTTTTCAGTTCGGCGGAATTTGACCAGGCCAGTTGGGCGGCTATTGATGCAATTCGTTCCAGGGCGTAACTACCAGGGGTGCAGAGAATGCCACAGCAACCGGGCCCCTGAGTTGGGGGGGGGGTGACCCACACACAGCCAGCCGCGGCCTCACCTGGGCGGCTTGGCAAGGCCTCACCTATGATTTGCTTATATGCAGCACACACTACTGTGCGTTTTATTGCTGTGGCGCCCTGAGATATACATGGTGCACATTACATTAAAAATGGGATGGACTGAAGTGGTCGTGGTCGACATTGTGGACCTCGATCGGTCTAGTGCATGGGGATGGGGGGGTATGGTTTTGGGAAGGGTTGGGGGGGCCTTCATGGATTCCCGCACCTGGGCCCTTAGGTTTCTAGTTTAATCCATGGCCCAGGGTCAAAAAAGGGGATGGCATAACTCAGGGCAGTCAGAGGCGCAGCGAAGGACAATGGTTGGAAAGAGTTGAGGGCAACAGAGTGCCGGTCCCACGGTGTCAGCTACCAATGTGTTGGCTCCAGTGCCATCAGGAGGGGCGGTCTAAGTTTGGGGGGGGCGTAAAAAGAGTAGGCTCTGAAAGGAGTGGTGGAGCAGCAAAGAAGACTGGATATATGTCCAAAGTGGCTTATCCAGGTAAAAGGTTTCTCCCAAGGAGGCTATTCTAGTAGATCGTGATATTAGGGAAATGAAGGCCTCCCTGTGTAGTTGGGGATGTCAGTACTTTAATGGGGATCTGGGGCATCTACCATTCCAGACATGAGAAGACCCTTTGGATGGAAGTTAAAGAGGATATCAGGAGCGAGACGGATAGCATCGAAACACATAGAACAGTTTGAGTAGGATAGTCGTTTTGACGGATGCTGCCTGCCCAACCAAGACCATTTCACCATTTTTCCACCACGTTCTTCAGGATTTCGTTCCATAGAATTTTCGTGCATGATTAAGGGTAGCTGCCCTGTCCAGCCGCCTGGGGATTATTATGACGCCCAAGTATTGGATATCCTGGTCCTTCCAAGCAAAGGAGTAGCTATTTTGCAGGGCTAGTAACTCCGTTGGAGGGATGTTGAGGGCCACGGCTTGTGTTTTGGGGAGGTTAATGGCGTGATAGGAGACCAGGCCATTGTCCCAAAGGCAAGGAGTGTGTATAAATAAATATACACTATACAGTGTGGGCGCCTATTTATAAGTTAATTTAAAGTGCAGGGTGTAGTGCTAATAAATAGTCAAATGCTGCCTATAGTATGGTAAAAACACATAGAAAACAACCAAAATATGTGTCAGAATACAAGATAAAAAACGAAAATCCATACGGCGCATCTAGTGCAATTAATAGGTTAATAAATCAATGGATATGTAAAATCCATAAAATCCATTAAAAAACTCGTAAACCGTAGCAGTAAAAATATTATTGTCAAGTCAATAAAAGTGCATAGAGTAAAGTCCAGGTCAGATGTGCAAAAAGTGCAAAAAGGTGCTCAAGTATATATTAATGGAATACTCAAAAATGATGATGAAGAATAATGTGCTGATCTTCTTATAAGTGCTGGTGCTGAATCCTCATATCCGTCAGTAATCCTCAAAAAAAGCACATCACAGGAAAAGATGATAGTGCAGACAGTCAGAATAGAGTAGGCTCAAATTATAATCAAATTCTAAACCACTCACATTTATGGGAGCCCACAAGGTCCCGGCTCGAGGAGAAACAGCCTGCAGCCAAATATAGGGTGGCACTTCCCTTCTTTCTGTCCGTGCTGGAGACTAAATAAAATAGAGAGAATCGGGAGACGGCACTCCCATAGCGTAATACTGCGTATATGTGGAGATGTGAAAAGGAAAAGATGAAGCACACTCACCGATTTTGGAGCCTTGTAATGTCAGGCTCAATATATGTCGCTCTGGGTCCTCTTAGGGTGGGAACCCAAACCTCTTTGCCTCCGCGGTGGTGGGTCCAAGTTTTCAAGGAGAAAAAAAGGGTCGGAGAAAGGTGGCAAATGTTGGGAAAATTTAATGGATAAATAAAATACAGGACAAGGTCTACCGAGACGCGTTTCGGCTTAAAAAAGCCTTCCTCAGTCGGTATAAAAGTAAATGTCCATAAAAAAGTCAGTACTGACTTTTTTATGGACATTTACTTTTATACCGACTGAGGAAGGCTTTTTTAAGCCGAAACGCGTCTCGGTAGACCTTGTCCTGTATTTTATTTTATTTATCCATTAAATTTTCCCAACATTTGCCACCTTTCTCCGACCCTTTTTTTCTCCTTGAAAACTTGGACCCACCACCGCGGAGGCAAAGAGGTTTGGGTTCCCACCCTAAGAGGACCCAGAGCGACATATATTGAGCCTGACATTACAAGGCTCCAAAATCGGTGAGTGTGCTTCATCTTTTCCTTTCCACATCTCCACATTTACGCAGCATTACGCTATGGGAGTGCCGTCTCCCGATTCTCTCTATTTTATTTAGTCTCCAGCACGGACAGAAAGAAGGGAAGTGCCACCCTATATTTGGCTGCAGGCTGTTTCTCCTCGAGCCGGGACCTTGTGGGCTCCCATAAATGTGAGTGGTTTAGAATTTGATTATAATTTGAGCCTACTCTATTCTGACTGTCTGCACTATCATCTTTTCCTGTGATGTGCTTTTTTTGAGGATTACTGACGGATATGAGGATTCAGCACCAGCACTTATAAGAAGATCAGCACATTATTCTTCATCATCATTTTTGAGTATTCCATTAATATATACTTGAGCACCTTTTTGCACTTTTTGCACATCTGACCTGGATTTTACTCTATGCACTTTAATTGACTTGACAATAATATTTTTACTGCTACGGTTTACGAGTTTTTTAATGGATTTTATGGATTTTACATATCCATTGATTTATTAACCTATTAATTGCACTAGATGCGCCATTGTCCCAAAGGGCTGACTGAAGGGGGAGGCAATGAGGAGAGCGGGTCAGTAAGTGTCATCTGCAAATAGGTTGGGTTTAAATGTGGTGGGACCTGCCTGTTTGATCATTCTGTCAAATGGCCTGAGCTAGGGGTTCCAGCACCAACACGTATAGGAGGGGGGATGAGGGGCAGCCTTGTCACGTCCCGTTAGTGATGTCGAAAGCGTCCGACAGAAAGCTGTTGGCTAACACTTTCACGGTCGGAGAAGCACATAGGGCCATTAGGGATCTAACGTGGTCATCGTGAAATCCGACAAATCGCGACAAATCCCCAATGGACCCGATCGAACGCTTTTTCTGCGTCGCGCGAAAGCCATAGGCTGGGGGAGGTTAAAGGCGTGTTGAAAATTTAGAAGGGTGGCTGTGAGTGCTTTAATCTCAGTCCCTGCGGCTGGGCCGTCCATCAGCGGTGCTGTGTTGGCGGCCGAGGTCAGACGGCCGGCGCCATCTTTGATCTCTAAGTGTCCTGACCTTAGTCCTGGGACGTGGAGTGAAAAAACTCAAATTTTGCCGCCGCCTGCTTGCTTTTACCCTGGGACATTTAATACACTCGGTAGCGCTGACCAGGGAGTTGATTGAGCTGTCTTCGAGCGCTCCCAGGCGCGCTTGTGGAGGTCTATAAGCAGAGCTCCTGTTAAACCGCCATCTCGCCCCGGCAGTTAGCCACGCCCCCTTTTTTATTATTTTTTTAAAGGACCTTTTTTATTATTTGGACACATTTTTATTGATTTAAGCTCCGGTTAGGAGAACGGGGAACCTTTTTTTTTTAATTTCTTCAGTACAGAGGAATTTTCCGATTCCAATTCAGCAGTATTCGCCGACGTCCGATAAGTATTTTGGCGACTCCGTTTTCCGAAAAACACTGTGAACATTCACTAAACAGTGAATTTGTTGTATTTTCGGCAAATCAGAATCCCTGTAGAGCGGCGCAATGCGGCAAAACACAAAGCAGCAACATTGAACGCAATTTAAAATAATCTTTAGCTCCGCCCATGGAGATCTCATTCCGGCCTTGCGTGTTCGTTAATCGGACTGGGCCTGTACAGGCGTCCCTGATTATTTTTTTTTTTTGTTTCAAAAGGTTTATTGTGAAAAGCTTCATTTTGGATAACAGGTAAACATAAATCTGTGACAGAATTCGTTGTGAAAAGTACAAAGAGAGCAGTATTCATAATATGCCAGTTATTTATACAAATATGTAAAATACAGTAAGTATGATAATTTTTGTGCGAAAGTAGTCCACATCTTCCGATCATCTATGGTTATACCTTAATATATTATCTGATTCGGAAAAGAGAGAGATCAGAACAGGGAGAGAAGAGATGGACAGGAAAAAGAGAGGAAAGGCGAGAAGGAGAGGGTGAAGAAGAGAAAAAGGAAAAAAGAGTAACGTGAGAGAGAAGAGGAGCGAGGGGAGAGGAAGAGAGAGAGAGAAAAAAAAAAAAAAAAAAAGGGAGGGGGAGGGAGGTTGGGGCTGGAATCAAGATGTGGAGGACAAGGATAGGAGGGGGGACAGGGACAATATATATTTGATGGGAGGATACCAGAGGTGAGCCCGGACTAGTTCTACAGCACCACAGTCTAAAATATATAATTAACAGGTGGCCTATCCAGTTTTGGGGTCCGAAGGAGCTCCGGGCACAGAGGTCAGCCAGTCTAGTCCCAGAGAGTTCTACCTAGGGCATGAAGTCCCTAACCAGACCGTAAACGAGGAGGAGGAGAGGAAAGTACTCCAGTGGTACCATATGTCAGTCTCAGCTCCAAATCGCTGCTCCGAGCATAACATTTCCGTCTCAATGGCTCTAATGGTTTCAACTTTCGCGACTAAATCCCGTACGGACGGTGTGGCCGACGAGTTCCAGTGAAGCGGTACAAGCGAGCGAGCTGCCATAAGGATCCTGAGAAGCACCGACTTTTTCAAAGATTTCACCGAGAAAGTCATTTGGCTAAGAAGAAAAATCTGGGGCGTAAAGTCCAGCTCCACATCCGTGGTGTGGTTAATCAGTGTCCGGACCGCCTCCCAAAAATGAACAAGGAGGGGGCAACTCCACCATATATGGAGAAAGGTTCCCTGGTGTTGTTGACATCTCCAGCAACTGGTAGAGTGAGTTGGACTGAAACGTGCGATCCATAATGGGGTAGTGTACCACAGAGCTACTATCTTAAAGGACGTGTCTTTTAATTTGGAGATGGCTGTGCCATGGAGTGTGAGTTCAAAGGTTTTGCCCAGTGGTGCTCCGGAATAGACGCATCTAGCATGGAGTCCCATCTCCCCACATATGTCGGTAATTCCGTGTCTGTGGATTGCAAAATGTGGTATAAAGTTGAGAGACTGTGCGACAACGAGATACCTAAAGCACAAAACTTCTCAAAAGTGGTGTCATCGGTCTGGTGAGATTAGTACCATTGGGGAGTGACAGTAGAAAATGACGGATCTGTGTGAAGTTAAAGATATCCAGAAGGGAGGGTGGACAGCCCTCATCAGATGTGGGATTTGTTTAAACTGTCCTTTATCCAGCACATGTGTGGCAAGTAACCCCGGATGGGAGGTGAATCGAGTCCGTAAAGTAGGACGAACTCCCACTGGGAAGTCTGGGTTGTGTGTTATCGGCAATAACGGTGCTGGGAAGGAGGACAGTGAGTAACGGAGCCTAAGCGTGTGCCATACACGAACGGTATTCATTACCGTGAGTATTGGTCGGCACGATGGTGACACTTGATCCGGTAGCAACCAGGGTAGGGCCCATAAAGGGCTGCGTGCGAGAAGAGTTTCTAGGTCCAGCCATTTGCGTGTAGGGTATGGGTCCATCCAATCAAGGATTCTGCGTCCCTGATTATGACCTCATCATTCCAGTTGGTGTCTCTTACACATCCCAGTATCCCTTCCTTTTTGGTTACGATGACCTCACCTAATCACCCTAGTGTACGGGCTTCTATGTTTATGATGACCTCATCAGTCCAGTGGCCATCTCCGAATTGTCCTAGTGTACAGACCACTCTGGCTGCGATGACCTTCATCAATTTAGTCTGCGTCTAGTAATCATCCTAGTGTAGAGGTTTCTGTGTTTATGTTGACCTCCTTAGTCTAGTGGGCATGTCCTACCCATTCTAGTGTACCGGCCTCTCTGAATTTGATGACCTCATCCTTCAGTTAGGCTGGTACACGGTGATGGCAAATCTATCCAGTGGGCGTCTCCTACACATCGTAGTGTTCAGTCATCTCTTTATTGGATGACCTCATATATCCAGTGGCGTCTCCTACACATCATTGTGTTCAGGAGTCTCTTGATTTGATGACCTCATAAATCCAGTGATCGTCTCCTACACATCGTTGTGTTCGGCATCTCTTGATGACCTCATATCCAGTGGGCGTCTGCTACACATCGTAGTGTTCAGGCATCTCTTGATTTGATGACCTCATATATCCAGTGGGCGTCTCCTACACATTGTTGTGTTCAGGCATCTCTTGATTTGATGAACTCCTACAGTTGTGTTCAAAATTATTCAACCCCCAATGCTGTAAAGGGTTTTAGGGAATTTAGTGTACATTTGTAATTGTATTCAGAATGAAATCCTACAAGGACTTTTTAAAGAAACATATGCAACTAAAATGACATCAATTGGTTTTGTAATACAGTAGTAAATGTTTCTTTTGTGAATTCTTCATTGACACAATTATTCAACCCCTTAAAGACTACCACTCTGAAGAACAGAGGTTCATTCAAGTGTTTTCAATCAGGTATTGAAAACACCTGTGGATGTCACGGAGCAGCAATAAAGCATAATAAGCACCAATTAGGCAGCTTTAAAATGACTTTGATACTCAGCTCCTTCTAGACATTTACTGGTGTGGTTACAAACATGGTGAAGTCAAGAGAATGGTCCAGGAAGACAAGAGAAGAGGTGATTACTCTTCACAGGAAGGGCAATGGCTATAAGAAGATTGCAAAGATGTTAAACATACCAAGAGAGACCATAGGAAGCATCATTCGCAAATTCAAGGCAAAGGGCACTGTTGAAACGCTACCTGGTCGTGGCAGAAAGAAGATGCTGACTTCGACTGCTGTGCGCTACCTGAAGCGTAGAGTGGAGAAAAGTCCCCGTGTGACTGCTGAGGAACTGAGAAAAGATTTGTCAGATGTGGGTACTGAAGTTTCAGCTCAGACAATACGGAGCACACTGCGTAATGAAGGCTTCCATGCCAGAACTCCCAGGCGCACCCCCTAGTTGTCTCCAAAGAATAAGAAGAGTCGACTGCAGTATGCCAAAAGTCATGTGGACAAACCACAGAAGTTTTGGGATAGTGTTCTGTGGACTGATGAAACAAAATTAGAACTGTTTGGGCCCATGGATCAACGCTATGTTTGGAGGAGGAAGAACAAGGCCTATGAAGAAAAGAACACCTTGCCTACTGTGAAGCATGGCGGGTGGTCAATCATGCTTTGGGGCTGTTTTGCTTCTGCAGGTACAGGAAGCTTCAGCGTGTGCAAGGTACCATGAATTCTCTTCAGTACCAGGAGATATTGGATGACAATGTGATGCAGTCCGTCACAAACCTGAGGCTTGGGAGACGTTGGACCATTCAACAGGACAATGATCCTAAGCATACCTCCAAGTCCACTAGAGCATGGTTGCAGATTAAAGGCTGGAACATTTTGGAGTGGCCATCGCAGTCACCTGACTTAAATCCGATTGAGAACCTCTGGTGGGACTTAAAGAAAGCAGTTGCAGTGCGCAAGCCTAAGAATGTGACTGAACTGGAGGCTTTTGCCCATGACGAATGGGCGAAGATACCCGTAGATCGCTGCAAGACACTTGTGTCAAGCTATGCTTCACGTTTAAAAGCTGTTAGTACTTAGTACAACATCCTTTTACAGTTATAAGTACTAAGATTGAATGTCACTTGGGGGTTGAGTAAAACTGATAATGATGTGAGCACAGAAAAGACATTTGTGATTATTTCATTATAAATGTTATGTTATATTTGTCTGACCTACACGTGCCTCTTTGATTTAATTGTAAGCAAGATGACTGAATGATCAAAATCAATGTCAAACTGGCCAAAACACTCAATTTCAGTGGGGGTTGAATAATTTTGAACACAACTGTATATCCAGTGGGCGTCTCCTACACATTGTCGTGTTCAGGCATCTCTTGATTGGATGACTTCCTATATCCAGTGGGCGTCTCCCCGCTGTGGTTGGCTGGTAGCAAACGTCTGGCAGAAGCATCAGTCACATAATAATTAGGAACAGTGTGCAATTAAAGGGTCACATGACCTTAAAATAAACACACCTGTTTGCAGAAGGCGGCACAGCCTGTGAGTGAGCGAATGTAAACAAACCGCATCGAGAAGACCAAGGAGTGATTATACTCTGTCTAAGCTAATAAAAGCGACACGCTGCCATTTGTTTGGCGTGAAATATGACTTTTTTTTAACCCGGCGTCGTAACAACAGGAAACGTGGTCAATCGGCGACTTTTCCGTTTCGTCGTTTCCATCTTCAACCAGAAGGTGGCGACTTTCCCATAGGATATGCGACTTTCCCATAGGATGCCATGTTTACGTTTCCAAAGGAGAAAAAAAACTGTCCAGAAAAGCACAGGCCTTCCAACATCTACAAGAAGGATAAAAACACATGCTTTATTGTAATCGCTGCTCAGGCAAACGTAACGAGAGTGACAAGAACCACCAAAAACATGGCCTCCATCTGTTATCCTGCAGGCAGCGCTGGCTGTGATGACGGGCTCCATGGTGTCCACGAAGGGTGACGGCACATACAAGACTCGGGCCAGGTCACATTTTACATACACAGGATGGCAGGTACTGGAGCAGGACTCCATATGCAACGAATACACCTGTATACAGGGGATGGCAGGTACTGGAGCAGGACTCCGTATGCCACGAATACACCTGTATACAGGGGATGGCAGGTACTGGAGCAGGACTCCATATGCATCGAATACACCTGTATACAGGGGATGGCAGGTACTGGAGCAGGACTCCATATGCATCGAATACACCTGTATACAGGGGATGGCAGGTACTGGAGCAGGACTCCAGATGCCAGGAATACACCTGTATACAGGGGATGGCAGATACTGGAGCAGGACTCCAGATGCCAGGAATACACCTGTATACAGGGGATGGCAGATACTGGAGCAGGACTCCAGATGCCAGGAATACACCTGTATACAGGGGACGGGAGGTACTGGAGCAGGACTCCAGTACCACCTAAACAAGGCAAACACAATAGGGATTATCCACAAACTGCTGAATTGGTGGAACAGAGGTGGCTCTGGCGTCAGCCAGCAATCCACCCCATACTATAAGCATTATTTAATGAAGGTGCACTTTTAACGCGTGAATGTAGCAGCGCATCAATGTCTGACGTGACATGACACATACATTCCAAAAGAGAGGCGCGGGTGTGGGCGACGCCTGAGGTGACCTCCTATTGTAGCTAATTGTAGGGCTGCCTCTGGGTGAAAATAACACATTTTAGACCAAATGTCCTCCAGCTGCTGCAATGACAGAGTTCTAAAATGAAAGGATTCAGCAGAAAATCCCTTCATACTTTCCACCAGTTCACCGTTTAGTGAATACTGCCTTATACCCAGGACATACTTGAAAACGAGCGAAATCTCAAGGTATCCTTCCTGGTAAAATCCTTTATAAATAAATAAATAAATTATATGAAGCCGAGTAAATAGATCTGACAAGACCTACATTGAAATGTATGCCCACAATAAAAATGGCCGCCGAGATGCGGCGCGTTATCAAGGTTTCCCTGTTCGGGATTGGATAAATGGAGCTATGCACTTATTCCAATTAGACGTGTAGGAACGATGTGATTGGTTATCTTAGAACACGTCTTTCTTGGCATTGGTTATTGGGAAAGCGGGAAGCTGAAACCCCGGAGCGGATGGAGTCGGCAGGCGTCAAGGCAGCGATGGCAGGTACTGGAGCAGGACTCAGGCTGCCTTGGAAGCAGCTAAGAGCAGGAGTCATACGCTTCCAGGGTCTGAGCCTTTTCTCCCAGTGCATGCTGGGACTGGAAACTGCAAGATCGGGGGGGGGGGGGGTCCAGTAGTTAACTGATACTGGAGCAGGACTCCGTGTATGCTGCTTGTACATGCCTATAACTTAATATACAGTATTGCAGGTACCGGAGCAGGACTCCTTACAGTGTGAGGGAGGGGCAGGTACCGGAGCAGGACTCCTTACAGTGTGAGGGAGGGGCAGGTACCCGAGCAGGACTCCTTCCAGTGTGAGGGAGGGGCAGGTACCCGAGCAGGACTCCTTACAGTGTGAGGGAGGGGCAGGTACCGGAGCAGGACTCCTTACAGTGTGAGGGAGGGGCAGGTACCGGAGCAGGACTCCTTTTTTTTCTGTTGATTGTGGCACATTTTCTTTCTGTGAGTAATTAGAGCTCTGCCCCCCTTGTAGAGTTTGGCAGGTACTGGTGCAGGACTCATAGTGTTGCTGGCTCTCTGCAGATCTACAAGAGGCTGTGAAGGAGCTGGGCACAGAGCTGGACCGGCTGAGCCAGAACATGCACGCCGTCACCCAGTACCAAGCGTCAGCACACCGGGTCAGCAAAGTCTTGGTAAGGGGGAGCATTGAATGACAGAACACCACCCCCCCCAATCAATAATATATCCCCCCAGTCAATAATTTAATACCCCCCCCCCCCCTGTCATAATGTAACCCTGCCCGCTTGGGGTCTCAGAGCGAGGCGTCTGGGGGGACCGAAACCTCAGACACAACACATTCCCACAACCACGGGAAGCCACACACTGCGTATAGTCACACCCAATATAATGTCAATGTATGACTGAAGAAGGGATTACCAAATCATATGACTATGGTAGGACCAACACTCTGGCGGACATATGAAAGATAAAAGACACACATAGCGCAATATGTACAATTAGTGTGACAGAGTTCTGTTCGGAGTTCTGAGATGTCAGTTCACTCACATGGGCCGGAGCCTGTACAATTCAAGGCTCTATATGAAGGCGTTGGGTCCCTCTTCATACACCCTCCGAATATAGGATGGATATCATGCGAAGATGAACACAAAAAGAGACCATAGCGTAATTCTAGAACGTAGGCAAATCATTTTTGACTTTCAGCAAAACCAAACTCACGTGATGTAGAGCCTGTGCTGTATCCACTGGCTCCGTAAGATAGCTTGGGTGTATTAGGGACACACCAATCCCCTTACAACCAATAAAGGAACCTTCTTTTATGACATTTAATAAAGAATAAACCAAAACACGTTTCGCCGTAACAACGGCTTCATCAGTTGGTTAAAAACACACTAGAATAAACCCTCCCTATATATACAGGTCATACTCATAGTTCCAGGTGTTGCAGATCCATCGGAATTAGTTAATATCCACATGGTCCATAGCTTGCTCTAATGCTTCCGCCTGTCGCCCCCTTCTGACGTCAGCGATCCATATTTTCAGCCGCGTTCTAGGGCGCGTGCGTGGAAATTCACGTCCAATGGATCTCTTTCCTGCAGGTGTCCGCTCGATGCCGGAGCCGCCATTTTGGAAGATCCACTGACCTTAACCACTCCAATGCGGTGGACCCGCTCAGCGCGTCCAACCGCATTGGTACTTGGCTGCGGAGGACGCGCTGAGCGCGTCCTCCCTTTGCAGCCGCAATCAGCTGGTATTCCGGCTGATCACTCGGCCCCCCGGTGCGGGCTGACATCGATGTCAGCCCAGCTTCCGGGACCCCGGCGGGCACGATAGGCGTCATCTATTTCAGGCACCCCCCCCCCCCCCGCCATTGCAGGGAAGGTCCTTCGGACCTCTCCCCCTCCCCGCGGGCCAGCGATTAAAGGCAGGCACCGCCTGGAAGGGCACAGCCTGCCCTTCCAAGCGGCGGCTGTCTTTAACCCCTAGGGGGCTGGATCGTGATATGGCGCCAACATGCGCCGTATCGCGGTCCCCTCCCGGAGCTGGCCGACATCTTGGATGTCGGGCAAGCTTCCGGGATATCCCCCTAATGACTGGCGTCATCGCGCAGAGCGCGATGGCGCCAGTTTTGAAATTAACCCCTTGCTGCCACCTATAGTGGAGATAGGGGGTTCATTGGAACCCCCTGACAGCTAGGGGTTAATGTTTGCTATCATTGGAACGGCCAGAGCGTGGCCTTTCCAATGATACCAAACATGACCATGTAAAATGTAAAAAAAAAAAATTAAAAATAAAATTAAAAAAAATGTTTTTTTGTTTTTTTTTAGATTTATTAGTGCAACAATATTGTTCCCATTTCAATTATAATGTGAACAATGATGCTGCACTAATTATTTTTTCTATGGGGGGCGTTTGCTAAAAAACACGTAATTTTCCCCAAAAAAAAGTAACGATTCCTCATTTCTAATTTTTTTAACAAGCGCACCCCATAGAAAATATAACCGCAAACGATCGCATTTTAAAATGTGAAGGAAAAAACCACTTTACACGTTGTAAATTATTGAAAATTCAAATTTTATTTCATATTTTGTTATAATATACAGACAGGTCATGACGTATACATATAATAATGACATAATATGAATCTGCCGAGTCTGCCGGAAAGAACGATATATAATATGTCTGGGTCATATATTAAAATAAGCCTTCAAAACACGTTTAAACATGATGAGCAAAACCGCTAAAAATGACCTCAGCACAGAGGTGGGAAAAGGCTCAGCAGCGACAGGGTTAAACCCAATCGGCGAACTTTCAAAGCAATCTTCCTTTCTCCCACAAGCTGACAGAAGTATTGGCGCAACAATTAGAGTGCAACTTGGAAATTAATAGCGGAGGCATATTCGCCTATATCGGCAACCATGCGTCCGTCAGCAAAGGACATAGGATAAAAGAGGTGGGGGAGGGAAAGGGTCAAATCAAAAGAACGCCCAAAGTTGCACTATATACTCTAACACTGTACATGGAAGATAGGCAATATGGACATCTATATATACCAAAATATGGTGGTAGAGTACATGCACCATTGATAGACCATATACCAACAAAGGTGGCCCATTATGATCCCCGCATCATATACACGTGCAGGCCCCACCATACGGGGCTATAATGTGTCCATACTCGATGGTAACACCACCCATATGCTTAAAAAAAGGGTGTTAGAATTTTAAAAAAAATTATTGAAAAAAAAAAAAACATGGGGGATTCGGCAGCCCCTGCGTGAGTCACTCATCTGTTAAATACCCCCCCCCCCCGGTGATTTCTCAGTTTTTGGAAACTTTTGCCAAATAGTGACATTAACCCCTTTTTAGCTGGAAGCCGACGAGCAACGAGATTGTATCATGTGTCTGGGAAACATGGCCGTCGTGTGACCCCAGGCGCAGAGGTCAGCATCCTCAGCCGTCCCTGTTTTAGGGATAGACCGATGGCCAGAAAAGCAAGAAAGAGCTGAGACATTAATCTGACGCCCCGGTGCGCTCTATGCCGTGCTTGTGGCGGGTGCGCCTAAACACCGAGGGCTGGTACAGCACCCCCCGCAGCCTGCCTATAGGTGTGGTCGTCACACACTCAATGAAGGTGGGTCGAAGGCGCCAGAGGGACGCACTATGCCACCTGTGGTATTGAGGCGCCGCCGGGCAGCAAGGTGTTAACTGAACGTGTCTCATATCATTTTAAACCTTGCACCATGTAATTTATTCAGTTTAACCCCTTTATGGCACAGCACGCCCTGCCAGTGCCTATGGGCCGCGTCCGGCCCCTCCTCCAGCTGGCGCACGTCATTCGCTGCTGTGGGATGGTTTGATCTGAAGCCGCCCCCTCAGCCAATGACACGCACCAGCTTCGTAGGCGGGTTGGAGGAGGGGCCCACCAAACAGTGGGGTGTACTAGTAAGGTGTTAAGACCCGCCCCAGCAGTAAGGGGTTAATAACATGGAAAAGTTGTAAATATAAAACTATCTCCATGTCCGGACTCTGGTCTCTGCCATGACTCCTTGTATGACCCTGCGGGGGAGGGGTCAGCAAACGTGGCCCTCCAGATGTTTTTGGAACTACATCTCCCATGATGCTCAGCTACTCCTTAGCCTGCCTAAGCCTCATGGGAAACGTAGTTTCCAAACCAATAAAAGATTTTGAAGGCTGATGTTGCTGACCCCTGCTTTAATGTTTCTCTTCTCATCCTGTCACTGTCTGGTCTGAGTGACAGCGCTTATTCTGGGGGTCTCTTCGGATACGCTCTTTTTTATTTTGGGGGGGGGGTTCCTGTTAGGCGCTCTGAACAGTTGGTCACTGGCTTTACAAGACACAGATACCTGATCCCGCTCAGTCACTGAACGCACAGGACGGAGGAGCAGGTGTTTAATATATCCTTTATCTTAGTCGTGGGTGAATAGGGCGGTGCCGATAATATGCCGGCGTGGTGACCGTATCCAAGATGGCTGCCGCCCTGACGCTGTCATGTTTGGCGATGTCACCGTGTGTCGAGTGTCTGCTGCCACCCCTCCTGATCAGCAGCTCGGGGCGTGTGCCAGTCTGCCCCCAGGGGCGTGTGCCAGTCTGCCCCCTGATTCTTCAGGGAATGTCTCACCCCTTTTTTTTTTATTACTTTTATATAAAATTTAACTCTTTAATCCTTAGTGCGCCTGGATGGAGAATATCGAAGCGCTGGCCATTCACCGTAAGAAGACAGAGATCTCCTCCTCTGCGCTATGAACGCCCTGGACTCCGCGTCAGGGTAGACCGGACTTTCTGATCTGTAACGTGGTCTGGATCGACCCCCGCACCCCATCAGGATCAATAAGAGGGATCACTGCTGCTCTCACCACGCCTGGCACCGGCGCAGAGCCAAGTATAGGCCCAATGCGTGCGGTTTCTTTAAGTCTGCGACACCAGTTCCGTGACGGTGGGGCTGCCTGCCTCCATTATTCATCCCAACGCGTTTTACACGCAGAGAAAACTGACATGAACGTCACAAAGCAGCCTTTACCTCAGGATCGCTGTCAATCATTCTCTGTAACATTAAAGCTGCGGCAGCGTCTGGAGTATATTTTTGTTACATGAATAACCTCTCCTTGTGTGTTTGTACTGTGCTATGGCATCTGCTGATGCGGTGTAACTAAAGGGGTGGGGCTGCACGTGCTCCTCTTAGGCTGGGGTCAGACCAGCGCACTTTTAACGTGCATTCTGGCGCACATAATTACGGCCGCACTAGCAGCAGATGACGGGCAATGACGGCCAATATACGATGTACGGCCGCACAAAAGTCCTGCCGCGCAACGCAAGTGGAATTTGAACGCATTTTTCTGAGAACGCTGAACCGCTAGTACTGACGTACTGAGTGCGCAGCTGCGGCATAGCGGCGTGTGTGCGTGATTAGGAGATGTCAGACGCTGCTAATGTCCAGCCTACATAACGTCCAGACGCAAAAAGAGTTTTATTGACGATCCGTCCAAAATCACGCCCGAAAATGCGCGTCGTCTGACCCTAGCCTTAGTGTCCTAAAGGGGTTAAAACTCTGGCTCTAAAATCCCCCCAAAACTGCCCAAAGTGAAACAATAAATCCTTATTTTGGGAAGTGTCCTGGTCCCTCGGGAAGCTGGCGTAGCGTTAGCCCTGCCCCTAAAATAAGGAGTCGGCGAGCGTGGTCCTCCAGATATTTTTGGAACTACAACTCCCATGATGCTCACCCACTCATTAAGCTGGGAGAGATTCATGGGAACCTTAGTTCAAAAACAGACGGGCAAGGTCACCCAGTCCTGCCCTAACGCAAGGTATTTTGGGATGAGAGCACGTGTCAGAAGAGGTGTGTGTGACCGCCCGGGTACGTGCTCCCCATTTCTCACTGCTGCCAGTTAATTGGATCACCAGGGCACAGGGTGGGGGTGTTCACGCCACGAGCGCACACTCTATGTATCATTTTTGGTTTATATATTTATAATGCAGCCCCGTGCTGTTTGCTAAAAAAAATTCCTCCCAATTAATAAACAGATCCAGCACACCCTAAAATACCACAATGCCGCCCATCACATGAGGTGTATATCCTGCGCTCCAGGAAACAGACGCAAACTAATTTACAACAAGCGACTCGCACAACGGTTATTAAAACAATAAAGCGACATGGCTGAGCGATTTATCGCATTGCGGCTTTGTTATACACCCGCACACCCCGAAAGTATGGCTCAGCCCCTAAAATGACACCCACACACCCTGAATATATGGAGGAGCCCCTAAAAAGACACCCGCACACCCTGAATATATGGAGGAGCCCCTAAAAAGACACCTGCACACCCTGAATATATGGAGGAGCCCCTAAAAAGACACCCTGAATATATGTAGGAACCCCTAAAAAGACACCCGCACACCCTGAATATATGTAGGAACCCCTAAAAAGAAACACGCACACCCTGAATATATGGAGGAGCCCCTAAAAAGACACCCGCACACCCTGAATATATGGAGGCGCCCCTAAACCGACACCCTGAATATATGGAGGAGCCCCTAAACCGACACCCGCCCACCCTGAATATATGGAGGAGCCCCTAAAAAGACACCCGCACACCCTGAATATATGGAGGAGCCTCTAAAAAGACACCCGCACACCCTGAATATATGGAGGCGCCCCTAAACCGACACCCTGAATATATGGAGGAGCCCCTAAAAAGACACCCTGAATATATGTAGGAACCCCTAAAAAGACACCCGCACACACTGAATATATGTAGGAACCCCTAAAAAGAAACACGCACACCCTGAATATATGGAGGAGCCCCTACAAAAAACACCTGCACACCCCGAATATATGGAGGAGTCCGTAAAAAAACACCCGCACACCCTGAATATATGGAGGAGCCCCTAAAAAAACACCTGCACACCCCGAATATATGGAGGAGCCCCTAAAAAGACACCCTGAATATATGTAGGAACCCCTAAAAAGACACCCGCACACACTGAATATATGTAGGAACCCCTAAAACAGGAACACGCACACCCTGAATATATGGAGGAGCCCCTAAAAAGACACCCTGAATATATGTAGGAACCCCTAAAAAGACACCCGCACACACTGAATATATGTAGGAACCCCTAAAAAGACACCCACACACCCTGAATATACGGAAGAGCCCTAAAGACACCCGCACATCCTGAATATATGGAGGAGCCCCTAAAAAGACACCCGCACACCCTGAATATATGGAGGAGCCCCTAAATAGACGCCTGCACACCTGAATATATGGAGGAGCCCCTAAAAAGACACCGCGCACACCCTGAATATATGGAGGAACCCCTAAAAAGACACCCGCACACCCTGAATATATGAGGCGCCCCTAAACCGACACCCTGAATATATGGAGGAGCCCCTAAAAGACACCCTGAATATATGTAGGAACCCCTAAAAAGACACCCGCACACACTGAATATATGTAGGAACCCCTAAAAAGAAACATGCACACCCTGAATATATGGAGGAGCCCCTAAAAAAAACCCTGCACACCCCGAATATATGGAGGAGTCCGTAAAAAAACACCCGCACACCCTGAATATATGGAGGAGCCCCTAAAAAAGACACCTGCACACCCCGAATATATGGAGGAGCCCCTAAAAAGACACCCTGAATATATGTAGGAACCCCTAAAAAGACACCCGCACACACTGAATATATGTAGGAACCCCTAAAAAGAACATGCACACCCTGAATATATGGAGGAGCCCCTAAAAAAAACACCTGCACACCCCGAATATATGGAGGAGTCCGTAAAAAAACACCCGCACACCCTGAATATATGGAGGAGCCCCTAAAAAAACACCTGCACACCCCGAATATATGGAGGAGCCCCTAAAAAGACACCCTGAATATATGTAGGAACCCCTAAAAAGACACCCGCACACACTGAATATATGTAGGAACCCCTAAAAAGAAACACGCACACCCTGAATATATGGAGGAGCCCCTAAAAAGACACCCGCACATCCTGAATATATGGAGGAGCCCCTAAAAAGACACCCGCACACCCTGAATATATGGAGGAGCCCCTAAATAGACGCCTGCACACCCTGAATATATGGAGGAGCCCCTAAATAGACGCCTGCACACCCTGAATATATGGAGGAACCCCTAAAAAGACACCCGCACACCCTGAATATATGGAGGAGCCCCTAAAAAGACACCCTGAATATATGTAGGAACCCCTAAAAAGACACCCGCACACACTGAATATATGTAGGAACCCCTAAAAAAAACACGCACACCCTGAATATATGGAGGAGCCCCTAAAAAGACACACCCGCACATCCTGAATATATGGAGGAGCCCCTAAAAAGACACCCGCACACCCTGAATATATGGAGGAGCCCTAATTAAAAGACGCGCTGCACACCCTGAATATATGGAGGAGCCCCTAAAAAGACACCTGCACACCCTGAATATATGGAGGAACCCCTAAAAAGACACCCGCACACCCTGAATATATGGAGGCGCCCCTAAACCGACACCCTGAATATATGGAGGAGCCCTTAAAAAGACACCCTGAATATATGTAGGAACCCCTAAAAAGACACCCGCACACACTGAATATATGTAGGAACCCCTAAAAAGAAACACGCACACCCTGAATATATGAGGAGCCCCTAAAAAAAACACCTGCACACCCCGAATATATGGAGAGTCCGTTAAAAAAAACACCCGCACACCCTGAATATATGGAGGAGCCCCTAAAAAAAACACCTGCACACCCCGAATATATGGAGGAGCCCCTAAAAAGACACCCTGAAATATGTAGGAACCCCTAAAAAAGACACCCGCACACACTGAATATATGTAGGAACCCCTAAAAAGAAACACGCAACCTGAATATATGGGAGCCCCTAAAAAGACACCCGCACATCCTGAATATATGGAGGAGCCCCTAAAAAGACACCCGCACACCCTGAATATATGGAGGAGCCCCTAAATAGACGCCTGCACACCCTGAATATATGGAGGAGCCCCTAAAAAGACACCCGCACACCCTGAATATATGGAGGAACCCCTAAAAAGACACCCGCACACCCTGAATATATGGAGGAGCCCCTAAAAAGACACCCGCACACCCTGAATATATGGAGGAGCCCTAAAAGACACCCGCACACCCTGAATATATGGAGGAGCCCCTAAAAAGAAACACGCACACCCTGAATATATGGAGGAACCCCTAAACCGACACCCTGAATATATGGAGGAGCCTCTAAACCGACACCCGCACACCCTGAATATATGGAGGAGCCCCTAAAAAGACACCCACACACCCTGAATATATGGAGGAGCCCCTAAACCGACACCCGCACACCCTGAATATATGGAGGAGCCTCTAAAAATACACCCACACACCCTGAATATATGGAGGAGCCCCTAAAAAGACACCCACACACCCTGAATATATGGAGGAGCCCCTAAAAAAGACACCCACACACCCTGAATATATGGAAGAGCCCCTAAACCGACACCCGCACACCCTGAATATATGGAGGAGCCCCTAAAAAGACACCCGCACACCCTGAATATATGGAGGAGCCCCTAAAAAGACACCCACACACCCTGAATATATGGAGGAGCCCCTAAACCGACACCCGCACACCCTGAATATATGGAGGAGCCCCTAAAAAGACACCCGCACACCCTGAATATATATGGAGGAGCCCCTAAAAAGACACACCCACACACCCTGAATATATGGAGGAGCCCCTAAACCGACACCCGCACACCCTGAATATATGGAGGAGCCTCTAAAAATACACCCCACACCCTGAATATATGGAGGAGCCCCTAAAAAGACACCCGTACACCCTGAATATATGGAGGAGCCCCTAAAAAGAACCCGCACACCCTGAATATATGGAGGAACCCCTAAAAAGACACCCGCACACCCTGAATATATGGAGGAGCCCCTAAAAAGACACCCGTACACCCTGAATATATGGAGGAGCCCCTAAAAGACACCCGCACACCCTGAATATATGGAGGAGCCCCTAAAAAGACACTCACACACCCTGAATATATGGAGGAGCCCCTAAAAAGACACCCACATACCCTGAATATATGTTGGAACCGCTAAAAAGACACCCGCACACCCTGAATATATGGAGGAGCCCCTAAAAAGACACCCGTACACCCTGAATATATGGAGGAGCCCCTAAAAGACACCCGCACACCCTGAATATATGGAGGAGCCCCTAAAAAGACACCCGCACACCCTGAATATATGGAGGAGGCCCCTAAAAGACACCCGCACACCCTGAATATATGGAGGAGCCCCTAAAAAGACACCCACATACTCTGAATATATGGAGGAACCGCTAAAAAGACACCCGCACACCCTGAATATATGAAGGAGCCACTAAAAAGACACCCGCACACCCTGAATATATGGAGGAACCCCTAAAAAGACACCCGCACACCCTGAATATATGGAGGAGCCCCTATACAGACACCCGCACACCCTGAATATATGGAGGAACCGCTAAAAAGACACCCGCACACCCTGAATATATGGAGGAGCCCCTATACAGACACCCGCACACCCTGAATATATGGAGGAACCCCTAAAAAGACACCCGCACACCCTGAATATATGGAGGAGCCCCTAAAAAGACACCCACACACCCTGAATATATGGAGGAACCCCTAAAAAACACCCGCACACCCTGAATATATGGAGGAGCCCCTATACAGAACAACCGCACACCCTGAATATATGGAGGAACCCCTAAAAAGACACCCGCACACCCTGAATATATGGAGGAGCCCCTAAAAAGACACCCGCACACCCTGAATATATGGAGGAGCCCCTAAAAAGACACCCACACACCCTGAATATATGGAGGAACCCCTAAAAAACACCGCACACCCCTGAATATATGGAGGAGCCCCTAAGAACACCCGCACACCTGAATATATGGAGGAACCGCTAAAAAGACACCCGCACACCCTGAATATATGGAAGAGCCCCTAACCGACACCCACCGCACACCCTGAATATATGGAGGAGCCCCTAAAAAAGACACCCGCACACCCTGAATATATGGAGGAGCCCCTAAAAAGACACCCACACACCTGAATATATGGAGGAGCCCCTAAACCGACACACCGCACCCTGAATATATGGAGGAGCCCCTAAAAAGACACCCGCACACCCTGAATATATGGAGGAGCCCCTAAAAAGACACCCACACACCCTGAATATATGGAGGAGCCCCTAAACCGACACCCGCACACCCTGAATATATGGAGGAGCCTCTAAAAATACACCCGCACACCCTGAATATATGGAGGAGCCCCTAAAAAGACACCCGTACACCCTGAATATATGGAGGAGCCCCTAAAAAGACACCCGCACACCCTGAATATATGGAGGAACCCCTAAAAAGACACCCGCACACCCTGAATATATGGAGGAGCCCCTAAAAAGACACCCGTACACCCTGAATATATGGAGGAGCCCCTAAAAGACACCGCACACCCTGAATATATGGAGGAGCCCCTAAAAAGACACCCGCACACCCTGAATATATGGAGGAGCCCCTAAAAGACACCCACACACCCTGAATATATGGAGGAGCCCCTAAAAAGACACCCACATACTCTGAATATATGGAGGAACCGCTAAAAAGACACCCGCACACCCTGAATATATGAGGAGCCACTAAAAAGACACCCGCACACCCTGAATATATGGAGGAACCCCTAAAAAGACACCCGCACACCCTGAATATATGGAGGAGCCCCTATACAGACACCCGCACACCCTGATATATGGAGGAACCGCTAAAAAGACACCCGCACACCCTGAATATATGGAGGAGCCCCTATACAGACACCCGCACACCCTGAATATATGGAGGAACCCCTAAAAAGACACCCGCACACCCTGAATATATGGAGGAGCCCCTAAAAAGACACCCGCACACCCTGAATATATGGAGGAGCCCCTAAAAAGACACCCACACACCCTGAATATATGGAGGAACCCCTAAAAAACACCCGCACACCCTGAATATATGGAGGAGCCCCTAAAGACACCCGCACACCCTGAATATATGGAGGAACCCCTAAAAAGACACCCGCACACCCTGAATATATGGAGGAACCACCTAAACAGGCGGTAAAGGAGGGGTTCAGGGCTGTTCAGTAGCAGGGAGGAGGGAATCATTGTCTCCCCGTTGTGTCACAGACACTGTGTATGAAGCCTCACACCTCTATAGGGCGATAAACTATTGGGAAGCAGTGATTCCATAGATGGGCGTCATTCCCATAAACAAAAATGGCGGACGCGCCGGTGCGGTGATACGGCGGGGGCGTGTCGCTGACGGTCGGAGCGGGCGTGGCCGTGCATCACCAGGGAGGCGGCGCTTGGTTTCGCGGGGCCGCGCAGGAGAGAGAGGTTGGAGTGAGAGGAGGAGCGGGCGGGAACCCGGACACACCGACTGCAAACACGGACTTCCTGTGGGACAAGCGCACCGGCCTGGCTGCGAGAGCGGTGAGAGGGGCCGGGGAACGGACGGGGGAGAGAGGAGACACACACAGGGCGACGCGAGACGGGCCCGTAAGATGGCGGCACTCCGGGCTCAAACAAAATGGCGGCATGGGGGAGGGGGGGTTCACTGTCACCAACTCCGGAATGGAGGCCTCGGTGAGGCAGAGGAGAGGGCAGTGCGGCCTGTGACCCTGAGGAGGGCTACCGTCTGTAGAGAGGAGGGGGGGGCAGGTACCGTCTGTAGAGAGAGGAGGGGGGGTGCAGGTACCGTCTGTAGAGAGGAGGGGGGGGTGCAGGTACCGTCTGTAGAGAGGGGGGGGTGCAGGTACCGTCTGTAGGAGAGGGGGGGTGCAGGTACCGTCTGTAGAGAGGAGGGGGGGGTGCAGGTACCGTCTGTAGAGAGGAGGGGGGGGTGCAGGTACCGTCTGTAGAGAGGAGGGGGGGGGTGCAGGTACCGTCTGTAGAGAGGAGGGGGGGCGGTGCAGGTACCGTCTGAAGAGAGAGGGGGGGGTGCAGCGGTACCGTCTGTAGAGAGGAGGGGGGGTGCAGGTACCGTCTGTAGAGAGGAGGGGGGTGCAGGTACCGTCTGTAGAGAGGAGGGGGGGTGCAGGTACCGTCTGTAGAGAGGAGGGGGGGTGCAGTAACCGTCTGTAGAGAGGGGGGGTTGCCGGTACCGTCTTAGAGAGGGGGGGGTGCAGGTACCGTCGTAGAGAGAGGGGGGGTGCAGGTACCGTCTGTAGAGAGGAGGGGGGTGCAGGTACCGTCTGTAGAGAGGAGGGGGGTGCAGGTACCGTCTGTAGAGAGGAGGGGGGGTCAGGTACCGTCTGTAGAGAGGAGGGGGGTGCAGGTACCGTCTGTAGAGAGGAGGGGGGGGGTGCAGTACCGTCTGTAGAGAGGAGGGGGGGGTGCAAGGTACCGTCTGTAGAGAGGAGGGGGTGCAGGTACCGTCTGTAGAGAGGAGGGGGGGGGTGCAGGTACCGTCTGTAGAGAGGAGGGGGGGGGGCAGGTACCGTCTGTAGAGAGGGGGGGGGTGCAGGTACGTCTGTAGAGAGGAGGGGGGGGGTGCACGGTACCGTCTGTAGAGAGGAGGGGGGGGGTGCAGTACCGTCTGTAGAGAGGAGGGGGGGTGCAGGTACCTTCTGTAGAGAGGAGGGGGGGGTGCAGTACCGTCTGTAGAGAGGGGGGGGGGGGTGCAGGTACCGTCCTGTAGAGAGGGGGGGGTGCAGGTACCGTCTGTAGAGAGGGGGGGGTGCAGGTACCGTCTGTAGAGAGGGGGGTGCAGATACCGTCTGTAGAGAGGGGGGGTGCAGGTACCGTCTGAGAGAGGAGGGGGGTGCAGGTACCGTCTGTAGAGAGAGGAGGGGGGTGCAGGTACCGTCTGTAGAGAGGAGGGGGGGGTGCAGGTACCGTCTGTAAGAGAGGAGGGGGGTGCAGGTACCGTCTGTAGAGAGGAGGGGGGGTGCAGGTACCGTCTGTAGAGAGGAGGGGGGGTGCAGGTACCGTCTGTAGAGAGGAGGGGGTTGCAGGTACCGTCTGTAGAGAGGAGGGGGGGTGCAGGTACCGTCTGTAGAGAGGAGGGGGGGGGTGCAGGTGAAGTGGTAACATACATGTAGCTGTATTATAAAGCCCCCGGTGCCCCCCCCCCCCCGCGCACACTGGGAAGGTTATATTCTCAGCTAGAGCTCCCCCCTCTCCTCCACATTTAAACATCTCCTCTATCAAAGTGTGTCGGACAATGTTTCAGCCAGGCCTGACCTTTGTCAGGGACAACCATAGATTTGGTCGGTGACTGTGAGGAGTGAATGAAGATCAGAGGGGGGGGGGGGAGAGAGATGACACTGGGCCCATAGTGAGCACAGCATTAAGAGTGGTCAGGGTGTGAGTAGCGCCCCCTGCCTGCGCTTTCCCCTCCTGGCCCAATGTGGCAGAATCTCTGGTTTGAGATGGGGGCTCTTCCTCCACCCAGCGTCACCAGCAACCGGGATTTCTTAATTTCCTGGCTGCCGGTCACTAGCGATTTGGACAGATGGTGTGCTGACATTATCTCGACGTTGGTGAGAGGCAGCCGGCGGATCGGGTTTGCGCATGGGCTGCGGAGCCTGTGTAGTGATGCACTGATATGTTTTAAAGCCATGTGATGCTTTTCGATACATCATTTTCCAGAGGGGGGGGGGCAGGATAGGGCCTGGGGGTGCAACATGTGCGTGGGCACAAAGAACAATAGATACTTGTGGAATACAATGCTGAGCCGGTCCCTCTGTCACACCGGCCGCGCATCCCGCTGGATTACTTGTGGTTTATTCACTAAGCGGCGTGTTGGTGCCGAAACCACATTCCAGTCCCACTTAGCGTTTCTCAACGGATAGCGGACAGGGGCAGCATTTTATCCCCCCCGCCACGGCTTCCTCCTGTGACGTCCTGTATCTGTGAATTGATGTGCCGTTGCCTCTTGTGGTGACCCTTCTCCCCCTGCGCCCCAGATGCCGCACTCCAGACGGTACCATTCATCCGAGAGGAGCAGCAGAGGCAGCTACCGCGAGCGATACCGAAGTCGCAAGCACCGGAGGAGAAGGAGCAGGTCGCGGACCAGCAGCAGCGACAGGGGCCGCAACCGGCGGCACCGCCACGCAGATAGCTATCATGAGAGATCACGCAGGTGTGTTACCAGGCCCGGGATGAACGGCACGTCTTGGCAAACCGGGGGGGGGGGAGAGGGCTATGTGCAGGTTTGTGTAGAGCAACCCTGGTATGTCAGAGCCCGAGGTAACGACCCGGCAGCCCCGACATGGAGTGTCCTATCCTCCCTAACCAACGCTCCATGTATGTGAGGTAAATCCACCTACACGGGCATGCAGCCTCCTGTGCGCCCCCCTTGTTGCATTGCCGTGGGTACAGACCCCCTGCCGGCCCTGTTGCAGGCTCATATTGTAACCGCGTGACGCAGTGTATGGATTCCCGGAGTGAATGGGTTAATCCTGTGAGAGCGGTCCTTGTGTTCCACATGTATAATTGCTCCAAAGCTGCTAATTACTTCCTGGGTGTTCACGGAGCCGGTTCTGTCATCGGCACGTACGCCGTGCCGAATGTCGCCATTCATATAGTGACAGGAAGCTGCGTCAGCTTATTGGACAGGAACACGTCACGGCTTTTGCTCCACGTATTTACAAGAGAAAATAATGCTCCGCCCTGTTTGTTAGATTTTCATATTGTCAGTAAAGTTTTTTTCAAAAAAGATTTTAAAAAAATTCTTTGACCTAATGATGCGCCTGCGCTCAGGACTCTGTATTGATGCATAACGCTGTGCGTTCACTGGTTAATTTAGCCCCAGCAATAAGACTTCAAACACCGGCGGGCCCTGCCGGCCGCTTCCGGTTGGTCTTTATTTAGTTATCTTCATATTAATAATGTATTTATTCATTTCCCGTTAAACCATTGTTATCGGTTCGTCCCGTTCTTTTAACCCTTTTAGTCCTAGTGACCTGAAAGGAGGGGAAGAATCCATGTCCCTCTTCCCAAATCCGTGTGTGCAAAGTTGGCTTTATCTAGATGTGGTGCACGTGACCCCCCCCCCCCTTGGTGTGCGTGTGGTGCACGTGACCCCCCCTCGGTGTGCGTGTGGTGCATGTGACCCCCCCCCCCTCGGTGTGCGTGTGGTGCATGTGACCCCCCCCCCTCGGTGTGTGCGTGTGGTGCATGTGACCCCCCCCCCCTCGGTGTGCGTGTGGCGCATGTGACCCCCCCCTCGGTGTGCGTGTGTGTGCACGTGACCCCCCCTCTCGGTGTGCGTGTGGTGCACGTGACCCCCCCTCTCGGTGTGCGTGTGGTGGCACGTGACCCCCCCCCCGGTGTGCGTGTGGTGCACGTGACCCCCCCCTCGTGTGCGTGTGGTGCACGTGACCCCCCCCCCTCGGTGTGCGTGTGGTGGCACGTGACCCCCCCCTCGGTGTGCGTGTGGTGCACGTGACCCCCCCCTCGGTGTGCGTGTGGTGCACGTGACCCCCCCCCCTCGGTGTGCGTGTGGTGCATGTGACCCCCCCCTCGGTGTGCGTGTGGTGCACGTGACCCCCCCCCTCGGTGTGCGTGTGGTGCACGTGACCCCCCCCTCGGTGTGTGTGTGGTGCACGTGACCCCCCCCCCTCGGTGTGCGTGTGGTGCACGTGACCCCCCCCCCCTCGGTGTGCGTGTGGTGCACGTGCCCCCCCCCCTCGGTGTGCGTGTGGTGCACGTGACGCCCCCCCCTCGGTGTGCGTGTGTGCATGTGACCCCCCCCCCCCTCGGTGTGCGTGTGGCGCATGTGACCCCCCCCCTTGGTGTGCGTGTGGTGCATGTGACCCCCCCCCTCGGTGTGCGTGTGGTGCATGTGACCCCCCCTCGGTGTGCGTGTGGTGCACGTGACCCCCCCCTCGGTGTGCGTGTGGTGCACGTGACCCCCCCCCCCCTCGGTGTGTGTGCGTGTGGTGCACGTGACCCCCCCCCCTCGGTGTGGCGTGTGGTGCATGTGACCCCCCCCCCCTCGGTGTGTGTGGTGCACGTGACCCCCCCCCTTGGTGTGCGTGTGGTGCACGTGACCCCCCCCCTTGGTGTGCGTGTGGTGCACGTGACCCCCCCCCCCTCGGTGTGCGTGTGGTGCACGTGACCCCCCCCCCCCTCGGTGTGCGTGTGGTGCACGTGACCCCCCCCCCGGTGTGCGTGTGGTGCACGTGACCCCCCCCCCGGTGTGCGTG
Source organism: Leptobrachium leishanense (assembly GCA_009667805.1). Lineage (NCBI taxonomy): Eukaryota > Metazoa > Chordata > Amphibia > Anura > Megophryidae > Leptobrachium > Leptobrachium leishanense. The sequence continues at coordinate 19,456,249 of CM019075.1, forward strand.
TGGTGCACGTGACCCCCCCCCCTCGGTGTGCGTGTGGTGCACGTGACCCACCCCCCCTCGGTGTGCGTGTGGTGCACGTGACCCCCCCCCCCCCCTCCGGTGTGCGTGTGGTGCACGTGACCCCCCCCCCCTCGGGTGCGTGTGGTGCACGTGACCCCCCCCTCGTGTGTGCGTGTGGTGCACGTGACCCCCCCCCCCTCGTGTGTGCGTGTGGTGGCACGTGACCCCCCCCCTCGGTGTGCGTGTGGTGCATGTGACCCCCCCCCTCGGTGTGCGTGTGGTGCACGTGACCCCCCCCCCTCGGTGTGCGTGTGGTGCACGTGACCCCCCCCCCTCGGTGTGTGTGTGGTGCACGTGACCCCCCCCCCCCTCGGTGTGCGTGTGTGCACGTGACCCCCCCCCCCCTCGGTGTGCGTGTGGTGCACGTGACCCCCCCCCCTCGGTGTGCGTGTGGTGCACGTGACCCCCCCCTCGGTGTGCGTGTGGTGCACGTGACCCCCCCCCCCTCGGTGTGCGTGTGGTGCACGTGACCCCCCCCCTCGGTGTGCGTGTGGTGCACGTGACCCCCCCCCCCCTCGGTGGCGTGTGGTGCACGTGACCCCCCCCCCCCTCGGTGTGCGTGTGGTGCACGTGACCCCCCCTCGGTGTGCGTGTGGTGCACGTGACCCCCCCCCCCGGTGTGCGTGTGGTGCACGTGACCCCCCCCCCCTCGGTGTGCGTGTGGTGCACGTGACCCCCCCCCTCGGTGTGCGTGTGGTGCACGTGCCCCCCCCCCCCTCGGTGTGCGTGTGGTGCACGTGACCCCCCCCTCGGTGTGCGTGTGGTGCACGTGACCCCCCCCTCGGTGTGCGTGTGGTGCACGTGACCCTCCCCCCCCCCCTCTCGGTGTGCGTGTGGTGCACGTGACCCTCCCCCCCCCCCTCGGTGTGCGTGTGGTGCACGTGACCCCCCCCCTCGGTGTGCGTGTGGTGCACGTGACCCCCCCCCCTCGGTGTGCGTGTGGTGCACGTGACCCCCCCCTCGGTGTGCGTGTGGTGCACGTGACCCCCCCCTCGGTGTGCGTGTGGTGCACGTGACCCCCCCCCCCCTCGGTGTGCGTGTGGTGCACGTGACCCTCCCCCCCCCCCCCCTCGGTGTGCGTGGTGGTGCACGTGACCCTCCCCCCCCCCCTCGGTGTGCGTGTGGTGCACGTGACCCTCCCCCCCCCCCTCGGTGTGCGTGTGGTGCACGTGACCCTCCCCCCCCCCCCCCTCGGTGCGTGTGGTGCACGTGACCCCCCCCCCCTCGGTGTGCGTGTGGTGCACGTGACCCCCCCCTCGGTGTGCGTGTGTCAGCAGTCACTGCTGGCAGTGTGTTCCTCCAGGTTCCATGTGGCCGCCGGCTTGTGAAGACAGACGTGCTCTCGCGGCCAGCCGGAGGGGCGTCTCTACAAATTACCCCCTGAGGCATTTGGGTAGATTGTGGTTGACCCCGGGTAAACCCTGATGCTTGTTTGTGTTTCAGGCATTGCGTGAAGCTGCCGGGTAACGTCCGCTTCACCCCATTATCTGACTCTGCCTGTAACACTTTTTGTTTTTTTCCCCTTCTGAAATATTCAGATTGTTTTTCCCCTCCTTCAGCTTTGACAATCGCTCGTCAGACAGACGGACCTACGACAGGAGGTACTGCGACCCCCACCGGCGGAACGACTACAGCAGAGACAAAGGAGACTTGTGTTACGACGCCGAATACCGCCACTCGTACGACTACCGCCGCTCCCGCGAGGACAGCTACAGGAGCTGCAAGAGCAGCCGGCGCAAGCAGAAACGCAGGAAGCGCAGAACCAGGTCTTATAGCCGCTCGTCATCGGTGAGTCTCCAGCCGACACGCACCTCTTTCCCTCCCCCGCCCTTCTCTCTCTCTCTCTCTCTCTTTACCCACTTTTTAAGGTTTTGGAAGATTGGGTAAGTAGACATTCCTCTCCTCCCTCTTCGCTGCTGTGTGAGTTGAATTGCTAGATGCGATGCGCTGCTGTGTGTGATCAGGGTTGGGGTCTGTTATGCTTCGTATATAAAACACCCACCAGATGCCCCTGCACCTATTTAACGGACGTGACAAAAAGCTGATGCGCAGTCGCCGCGACATCGGGGCCTGGAAGCACATTATTTGCTCCTGGACACGGATGAGAATTGAGGTCTGTCCTCAGCCCTCGCTCTCCTAGAGGGTCGGCATCTTTTAGCCGGTGGGCCTGTGCAGAATCCCGGCTGTATCACGGGGGTGGCTTCAGAAAACGACCTGTCCCCTGGATCGGCATGACGTCCCGTCTAGCTCCGAAACCAACTGTGGCAGTGATGGCGACCCTTGGCACCCATGGTGTTTCTGAACATGTCTCATGACGCTCTGTGTGTGAATTAAGCATCATGGGAAACGTAGTCCTGATACACACCTGGGATGCCAAGGATCAAATTTAAGGGTTGTGTGCTATGAAGTGTCCACGACACGGCCTTTTCTTAGACCCAAGATGCCTCTAGATAACATATACTATGGCCATCTCCACGTACTCTTAGGTCCGTCATGAACGGAGAACTGTCGTTGCTGTCAGTTGCTTACGTTGGAATAAGAGCAGTTGGTCTGGAAGACCAGGGCCGTTGCAGCCTGATGGCGGTTGGTGCGAGATGGAGATAAATGAGGGTTTAATGAGCGTTTGGGTGATAAATGCATTTCAGTACTGAGGGGCAAATGCTGCTGCGTTTCGCATAAGCCCGGCGCCTTCTCCAGCCCCGCTGTATTGAAATGTCCGGCGTTGCTGGCACGGTAGCCCCATACTGCTGTCTCCAGTGCTCGATGCTGAGGATTGCAGTCACGGGGAATCAATTCATGGTCATTATTCCTGTAATATGAAGACTGTACTTGTGCATATGTTGGGGGTGGAGCCTTGGAAATGTGTGTTTTAATTTTTTTTGTCCTGTTTTATAATTTTTTTCCTTAATGAAAAAAAAAATAGAAACATTTTTTTATATATAAACAAAGCAGAATTGTTTTCTTTTCTATTTCTTTTTTTTTTTTTTTACTCTTTTGATTTTATCAGTTAGTGTATTTGTATCTTGACCTGTTCCCTTGCAATATCCCTATCGTTATATATTCCTATGTGCCGTATGAATTGGCTGGGAATCTACTGCACCCCACCTACCTCAAACATCAATGTGAATTTCCAAACCAACCAACCATTGTGACGCTGGTTTGAAAATCTGATTGGCTGGTGAATGTTTTGGCGCGATTGACCGGGCCGCGTACCAACAGCGAAGTCGCCAGAGCAGCAGGCGTGCCAAGAGTGTGGAAGACGACGTAGAGGGCCATCTGATCTATCGCACCGGCGACTGGATACAAGAAAGATGTACAGCCAAATCGTAACATAATTTAGCTCTCTAGTTGTAAGACACCCTCCCCTTCCCCCAGAGACGCTGCAGACCTGTCTGTCCTTTTTTTTTTACTTTATTTTTTATTTGTTTTCAGATTTATTTTGTTTTTAATAAGTTTAAAAAAAAAAAAAAAAAGTGAAACGAATACAGTTTCCTCCTCCTCCTCTTTACTCCAGTTAATTCTTCTATACACGCTGCCATGTACATAGCTTTTTTTATTAACAACATTTTGTTGCTAGCCGGAGGTGAGGGATTAAGTTTTAAACCGATCCTGTTACATGGATTGTCAATGTCACGGCCCTGGCGAATGTATACACAGCCGCCGCCAGTCCGAGGCTCTGCTTAATTTGCCTCTCTGTTTCCCCTCACAGATGAGATTGTGAACACGCTGGGTGAAGGAACGTTTGGCAGAGTGGTGCAATGCATCGATCACAGGAGGTGAGAGCATTAAGCGGTGCACGCAATAGTTTATCCAGCTTTTTGGGGGTATTTTCTGACTTGCGTATTCTGTTACACGTGCCCCCTTTTTTCTGGCAAAAAAAAAAAGCTGGCTGTGTCTTTTCAACTATTAAAGGGCCACTCGAGGGCAGCGGTGCCCAAACTTGGCTCTAAACTACATTTCCCACAAGTAGAGATGCACTGAAATTTTGGCCACTGAAACTATCGGCCCGAAGATCAGTCATCTGAACCAGATCCTGGACGTCCGGCCGAGCCAGGGGTTTGTCTGGTCCTGGCTGAGGAGGCAGCTCGTCCAGGCACAGATGTGCCCCCTGCTCGGCTGTGCCTCCAGGCTCTGGTTCGGATGACTGATTTTCAGTATTGGGTATCAGCCGGAAATTCGGTGCATCACTACCCACAAGGCCTCGAATGGCTCGGTATGGTTTATAAGTAGATCTTTCCTGATGCTCGGTCAATTCTAAGGCTGGCTGAATCTCACAGGAGATAAAGCTTCAAACCATTTAGACCAGGGTTTCCCAAACCTGTCCTCGGGTCCCCTTAAAAGGCCAGGTTTGCAGGATGTGTGATACACAGAGGATGATTTGCTGCTCAGTGATTGCAGGATTCAGTCTGCATTTCCCCGAAGGAATCCTTTAAAACCTGACCGGTTAGTGTGTCCTGAGGATCAGGGTTGGGAACCACTGATCTATACGGCCAGACACCCCATGTTCTGATAGAAATGCTCTCGTTTTGTCAAGTCAGTATTGGGAGAATAAAAAAATCTACAGTAAGGCCTATCTTAATGACACTTTCTATATAATCACATCAATATTTCTTGAACCCAGCACATACTTAAACAAGAGAAATCTCAATGTGTCCTTCCTGGGAAAATACTTTATAAATGGGGAAAAAAAAAGGTTAATTGCAAAATCGTGATCCAGGCTGATCCACTTATTTTTCCTGAGGCCTGATGATCAAGATCCAATAAAAGTGTTCTGGTAGAGACGGCCTGAATCCATACATGGGGAATATTAGTGCAATGGCACCTCTACTCGCATGTTCGTCAAACTGGCATCCTAGGGGTGTATGCACTCATGTTTCCGCGTTGCACGCGTCAGTTAAAATGCCACCCGTTTCCTTTGCAAAACTGTTAAATTCTCACATTATCCATGGTCCTAATCGCACCCAGGGACGACAATTATCAGTGATCGCAAAAGGAACTGTATGGGTCATGTGAGATGGGTTGCTGTTCTGGAGGAGTCTTGTCACAAGACCAGCACTGCTGTCTGTTTGCCAGGAAGTATGATTACTGGCTCTCTGACACGGCTTACCGTAACAGCTAAAAAATCTTAACTCAGCACCAAAACCACTTCAGTAAGTTTAATCTTTCGACATGCCTTGGTCAACCAAATGGTGTCTGCAGAGGATCGGGGGAATTCATCCCACAGTGCAGTTTATGTACGTCCTTTTTTTTCTTTTCTTTAGACGCTCCCGCGCACAGTATTGACCCGGTCGGTCAGCTTTGCCTCGTATTCCCGCATTCTGTCTTTCCGTTGCCTTTTTGTGTGCGCATGGCGGGATTCGGCGATTGCAACCTGTGCTGCATTGGATGGAGCATTTTGGTTGGTTTATAATTGTAGTTTATCACATTTAGGGGCGGAGCCAGAGTTGCTTTAAAAATCATTAAGAACGTGGAGAAATACAAAGAGGCGGCTCGTCTGGAGATCAACGTCCTGGAGAAGATTAACGAGCAGGATCCCGAAAACAAACAGTAAGGTTTTTGTGTTGCCGAAGTGAGATATGTATCCTCATAGTGAGCGGCTTTACCTGCACAAAGCATATGGCTGCTGGCACTTTCAGGCCGGCTTTGCTTTCTCGCGTATGTTTGCTCAGCGGGTTGTTCCGTCGTCATCCATCTGCCTGGCACGAGGGACGCTGCGCACCTCTCCATTAGTCACGACGTTCATATTCGGGAAAGCTGCAGCACCAGAGGAAGCGCTCAGTATCTACAGCATTAATTGCATTTATTTCCATCTCCACATTGTTTGAGGATTTGTGCATAAAATGGCCCAATTTCTGCTTGTATACACTTACTCGCTGTGCCGCCCTGATTTCTATATTTTCAGGGTCAGCTTGTAACTCTTAATGGATCAGTGTTGTTATGTAGGCGGTGTGCAGCTATAAACACTCACAGCCTGTCACATGGGAGGGTTGGTGGACAGCCAGCTGGTCGCACAGGCTTTCTATATGACCCTAACGAGGCCTAATTTCCTGCGTCCTCTCCCCCATTTCCTGTTTGTGTCTTGCATGTACGGCAGTCTCTCAATCCGCTCCCCGTGACCGCGCTTGTCTTTTGTTCTCTTTCAGCCTCTGCGTGCAGATGTTTGACTGGTTTGACTTCCACGGTCACATGTGCCTCTCTTTCGAGCTGCTCGGCCTCAGCACGTTCGACTTCTTAAAGGAAAACAACTACTATCCGTACCCGATCCACCAAGTGCGACACATGGCTTTCCAGCTAAGCCACGCCGTGAAATGTAAGTCCCTTTCTGTATGGCCCGTATCCTGCTAGAGGGCACGATCCTTACAAAGAGCTAAATGCCGCAGCGACGCCTGTAGAGGACGAAATCTTGTGTGGCGGCTGCATGGAGATTTCTTCAGGTCACTCCTCAATACAATGGGAATATATGTTCTAATGCCAATAAATCCACTGTATATAGGGTGGGGGTGGGGTGAGATTTGAATTTGTGCAATGTTTATGGTTTAATGTCTTATTTTCTTTCAGTTCTTCATGACAACAAACTCACTCACACTGACCTGAAACCCGAAAACATATTATTTGTGAATTCTGAATTTGACAACACGTATAACATGGAAAAGGTGTGTATTGCTCTGCGCTGCTGGCCGTGTTGCCTCGCGTGGCCGTGTTGTTCAGAGAAGGGCTACTAAAATGGTGTGCGGCTTGAAGGAGAAAAGTTACCAGGAAAGGCTTAATGATCTTAACATGTACAGCTTGGAAAAAAGACGAGACAGAGGAGATATGATAGAAACATTTAAATACGTAAAGGGAATCCACAAGGTAGAGGAAGGGAGTATATTTAAAAGGAAACAAAGTAGCAAAACAAGAGGACATAGTCTTAGATTAGAGGGGCAAAGGTTTAAAAGTAACATCAGGAAGCATTATTTTACTGAGAGGGTGGTGGATACATGGAACAGTCTTCCAGTAGAAGTGGTAGAGGCCAAAACAGTGATTGAATTTAAGCAGGCATGGGATAGGCATAAGGCTATCCTAAACAAAAGATAAATCCAGGTAAAGTATCCATGTAATTGGGCAGACTAGATGGGCCGAAAGGTTCTTATCTGCCCACTTTTTCTATGTTGCCCCGCATGGCCGCGCCTTGTTACTTGTTATACAAAAACTGTCCTGCCACTCTCTATCCCTTTTTAATCTACCAAGCTGCCCCCCCCCCCCGATGTTTTCATAGAATACTTCCAATGCAGTAGATTGCTAGAGAATCATGGTAGTTGTAGTTCAGAAACATTGGGGGCAGAGTTTGAGAGCCCTGCTTTACACCCTCATCTTCTGTGCTTTCTCGATGTTTCTTGGCCTGTTCTAATGCTCTTATTGTGTGGGTTTCTCTTCCATCTCTCCCTCTTCCTTTGTTGCCCTCCGTAACACCAAGAAGAGGGACGAGAGGTGCGTGAAGAAGACTGACGTCAGAGTTGTGGACTTTGGAAGTGCTACATTTGATCACGAGCATCATAGCACGATAGTATCGACGCGCCACTACAGAGCGCCGGAGGTTATCCTTGGTAAGCGCTGACGCACTACCTATAGGAGTGTTAGAAAGCGTATCCAGCGCGTGACGCGATTCTGAACCCTCATGATATGCTCCTTTTTATATCTGTCCCTCAGAGCTCGGGTGGAATCAGCCCTGTGACGTCTGGAGTATCGGATGCATTATCTTTGAGTATTATGTTGGATTCACGCTCTTCCAGGTGAGGCTCCTTTCAAAATAAAAGCCGGGACCTGCGGTTGATATGCGCTGCTTTTGGGACAATCTTTCAACCTTCCATAATATAGACTTTGTAATCCTTATAGTCTGGGTAATTTTTTTTTTTTTTTTTCTATCGTTTTTGTGACAAACTTGATTGCTTTGGCTTTTGTCCCTGCCCTTTGTACAGCGCTGCAGGATATGTTGGCGCTTTATAGATTGAGCAGTGCTGACGTGTTTTAATGTCCTTTGCTTGCAGACGCACGATAACAGAGAGCATTTGGCCATGATGGAGAGGATTATGGGTCCCATCCCTTCGAGAATGACTCGCAAGACCCGGTGAGTTTCTGATTTTTTTATTTTTTTTTTGCTTGACTTGCGTGCGTACAGGGCTAACGCAAACGTGGGGAAGCTCCGGCGTTGCTACTTGAGTTCAGGGTTGTCCTAGTGGTTTGGCACACATAGAAAAAAACATAACGCATCTTAACGGGTATTTCCCTGCAAGCTCCCAATGCAAATGTAATGCAGGAGCGTCAGCGCAAAGGGATCAGCAGGCGTGTGGAGTTTCTTCAACACAAGGTAAGGGGCAGTTGCTTATAAACATTATTATGCTTGGACTGTAAAGGGGTTAATAAGATGGTTGTAGAAAGAGGAGCACCATGACATTGTTTAATAAAGCAGAGGGACTTGGGGAACTGCCAAGAGTAGTGAGGCACGTCTGGAAATCAATGGCTTACTATAAAGGCCGGTGTCACATGCCAGACTTTGAGAGCGGAAGGATCGTCCGTGAGTGGATGTTCCTTCCACTCGGACGCCTGTGTGGCCACCTCGCAGTTAGTGCACTCAGCTCGATCCTCCTATAGAGGATTGCGCTTTGTAACTACATCCTACGTTTGTTGTAGCTCTTTGACGGGGGGGGGGTTCAGAACGTCCGGTGTGGCGCACGCAACGAGTGCACACACTACAGTGTGTGGCCCGCCCTGTCAAGCAATCAGCAAGCTGTGACGGACAAAGGGAAGAGCGGTCACACTAACGCACTCGTGTGACGGCGGTCTTAGGCCAGTGTCAGACGAGCATCTTTCAGAGTGGAAGGAACGTCCATGAGAGTAGACATTCCTTTCACTCTGACGCCCGTCTGGCCGCCTCGCAGAGTGCAGTCACTGCTCTCAATGCTGCAAGGATCGATCCTCCTATGGAGGATTGCACTTTGTAGCCCCGTCGAACGCGCGTCCGTAGGGTTTTCGCACATCCATTGTAACGCTTGCAATAATGTTTTATTGCCGTCACGTTGTTCTGTTACTTGATGCGATGGTGGCAGGTGTTGGGCGCCGATGGAAATGATCAAGACGCCGTGGCAGCCTCCCGTTACTGTTTTTGTCACTCATCACCTGTTTTAACCCATCAGGAAGCAGAAATACTTCTACCACGGGCGCCTGGACTGGGACGAGAACACATCTGCAGGCAGATATGTGCGCGAGAACTGCAAACCGCTGAGGGTGAGTAGAGCACGGTTTGCCAAGCTTAACTTCTTATTTCTGATCCCATCTAACAAAGCGCTCCTGCCTTGCAGAGGTACATGATGTCTGAAGCGGAGGAACACCATCAGCTGTTCGACCTGATCGAAGGCATGCTGGAATACGACCCCTCCAAGAGGATTACACTGACGGAGGCTGAAAAGCATCCATTTTTTGACGTCTTCAAGGGAGAGTGCGTTCAGAAGCACTGGGACACCGGCCGCAACATCAGCCGATGATGACATGGGGACTCCCGTTCGGGGTAGCACGGGGACTCCCGTTCGGGATGGCAGGGGAGGAGGTCATCTCTACTCGTGCTTGACATGGATTACTGTTGAGCGACACGGTGCTTGTTACCTAAAGTGAACTCTTTGCTCTCTGAAGCTGTTAATATGTGAAATACGTACATATATAAATATACTGTAAATGCTTGCGAGTGTCTGGCGGAAGCTGCCATGTAAATAGATCCTGGGTTTTCCCGCACAGCCCCTGGTGAGTAAAGGGGATCCTGGTCTGTAATTTATAACGTCAGTGTTGGGTGGAAGGATCGCTCTCACGCGCCTTCCCGTGGTTTTTATAATATTTTGTACAGTGTTTGTGAGAAATAAATACACTATGTTTGTATGACTTGCGTTATGATACATTGTGTTCTATTCTCCCCCGTGCGTGCTGCTGTCAGGGTAATGGGTCAGCGTTTTGGGTTCTTTTCTGTAGACCTTGTTAAAAAGAGCGTTGTGCCGGTGCGGACCGGCTCGACTTCTCCAAACCTCTCATTGTCTTTGGTCAAACATCGTTTTCCTTTGAAGCGACACAGTCCTGAGAGAATCAGAATTATAAAGGGACTCTTATGTGTGTTTTTTTATTGGTGTTTGTGGATTGTCATACTGCGAGGCTGCACGTAACATGAAATGTGCTGCCCTGGCATACTGTGTCTCCGATACAGAGCAGACTTCATGAAAAGTGCTGCCCTGTGCATAAGACCTGCTATGGATATGCATTGTTTCTCAAAGCGCTTTCCTATGTGCTGGATGTGATTGCTGCAAGACGTCCCTTCCTGTGCAAAGGGCTACCAGGGCGTGTTAAAGCGCGTATGGCGGATGGTGTTTATGGAAGCGTGTGGGATGCCATTGGTACAGGGCAGCACTTTTCATGGCGAATGATGCATTTTCTACATTCTGTATACAGGGTGCCTCCCACACTATGACATACAGGAAAGTGATACAGTATTTGGGGTTCTCATCCAAGCCAGTGATCCCCAATTCAGGTCCCCCTAACAGGCCAGGTTTGCAGGATATGTGAAGCGCAGCACGGGTGGTTTAATTTGATGCTCAGTGATTGCAGGATTCAGTCTGCATTTCCTCAAGGTGATCCTTAAAACCTGTCCTCAGGTCCCCCTAACAGGCCAGGTTTGCAGGATATGTGAAGCACAGGATTTAATTTTCTGCTCAGGGATTGCAGGATTCAGTCTGCGTTTCCCCAAGGTGATCCTTAAAACCTGGCCTGTTAGGGACCACTGCTCTAAGTCACCCAGGACCACAACTCCCATGATTCTCTGACCATTAACATCAGGGGAAGGCCAGAGTTTGATATCTTGCTCGTTTTAAAGGCTGGCGGGGACATGGGGCAGATCATATCAAGGAACATGGTTGGGCCAGGCTGTCCAGTCGGGCAGGAGATCTCGTGTTTGCTTTATCGGTGTTTGAGGCTGGCTGATACCGCATTTTGCAGGGTCGGGCTGCGGCTCAGGCGCGTCCGGGAGGCTGCGAGTTGGCAAACGGCAGCTGAATGTTGTGCTGCAATTCATCACTCGACAGGACTCACCGAGCACTCGCAGCAGCAACGTTTGTGGCAGCAGAAAAACTGCTGTGTCTAAGCTGGAAGCTGATTGGCTCCTGAACCTTTTTTAGAGCCTGTAAGTCAATACAGCTTTTGCCCACGTTACTGCAGTGCTTTCACGGACGCTGCAGCAGCTCGGCATGTGCCGCCTGAACACACATCCATTTATTTCCTCCTCCCGGCATCGATGAGACGCTTTCCTCCTGTGCTGCGGAGTTGTGCTCACATGGGAGGGGGGCGTGGAGAGTAAAAGTATTTGATGGAGTTAAAAGGATTCTCGACTCATCAAAATGGTAGGATGTGAGTGCACCCCCCCCCCCCCCAATCTGGGGAAAAATGCTGGATGAAGCAGAGGAGTTTACCCTCACCCAGCGTCACCGGGAGTTTTGCTGTAGCGGTGCAGGTTGTACACAAGTTGTGTGTGAGCACACATTATATGGGAAAGCTTCAGGGACTTCCGAGAGTCCCTGACACGAAGAAAAGCAGCTGCGCATGGTGAGGGACTAAATTCGCCGGGGGGCGAAAAAAATGTTCAGGGTCTACCCAATTATTTAAGGGCAAAAAAGAAACGTGTGTTGTGGCTCTCGTGTCTGCAGGGCCGGTGTGATCCCGGCTCATGCCTGGTGAGCCCAGGACATCTAAACAGGATCTAGCTTTTCCTCTCGTGTCGGTAACGCCGGCCTGGCTTTCATCTCTTTGTTTGACGGATAGCAAAGCCAGACAGACGCGGCTTCAGGAAGGGACGGTTACACCCCAGACTAAAGCCTCACACTGTGATTAAAATCTGTGGCATGAGAGGGCGCTTTCACAAACGTGTCCGAACTCAGGGTGATGGGATTTGTACCTCCTGGATTACAGGACAGCAGAGCTTTGCTTCTCAGATTGAGCCCGCGAAACCTCGGATAAATAACTGCCTGGCGTGTTTTCCTTGGCGCTGGACTGTCGTTTATCTGTCAGTGTGCTCTGTCCCCAATCAAATCCAAATCTGACTGACTGGGCACGACAAATCAAAGGTCAGGCAAGCGGGCACTTTCACTGCTTTGGTCACCTAGCTGTGGGCTACCCAGAGCAAGCCAACCTTCCAAAACACGACGTACGGCACGATTATTGGATGAGAGGCCTCGAAATGAAATCCTAGCGAATTGTCTGCACATACGGTGCCTTTTTGAGGGCAGTGAAATCCCCATAGAGAAGCACTGCTTCCTCTATTCAGAGAACAAAAACCAGCTGAGAAAAGTTGCCGAAATGCCCTGCCATCCGGTGGTTTAATTCGACAGGTTTCTTCTGGCGAATCCCATAGACTTCAATATTCCCGTTTTAATGCAATATCTAATAAACCGTTTATTATATTCTGCAGTAAAAAGTCTATTTTTTTTTTTTTGGATCTTTAAGGCATTTTTTTCAGGATTTTTTTTTCAATTGTTTTTTCTCTTCTGTAACAGCCTTTTTTATTATTCTCTGGACCTCACATGTAAACTTCAGACATTTTCACTCAGTACTTTCTTTGCAAACAGCGTTTCACTTTTCAAACAATCAAGCAAACGTTTTTTCTTTTTTCACTCAATTCGTCTGCGATGTCGGGTTTTTCCGGCGGCTGCTCTGCGATCGGCGGCTGCACGGGTTTCTCCGGCGTGTTCGGTGGGGTTAATCCAGATGTTTTTGCGGGTTTCGGTGTGCGTTTGGGTTTGCGGCGGCTTTTCCCTGCATTACGACGGCCCTGTGGTGCTGGCTGAATACACCGCAGGGTCGCCGAAATGGCATCGCCGATTTGCACCGAATTGAAGAGCACAAAAAGTCAACGAACAAGTGGTGACTTCGATTTTTTTTTTCTTTTTTTTCTTCTTAAATAACTCTGCATGCCTTTCTATTGATACAAGTGAAAGAGCCCACCTTCACCTTACAAGAAGGCTCCTCAAAACCTCTCTGAATACATGCTGCGCTACTGCTAGGTTTGTGCCTTAACTTGAATCCATTGAGAGGCCTATTGCTAACGCAGACCTATATAGGGTTCAGCACATTTTACATTACTTGGTGCCTCCTTGGAAGCCTCTGTCGTGATTTTTAAATGTGTCCTGTAGCAGGATCGGCTGAAATCCCACCAGGAATGGCCAGACAGAAAAGGGACCTGGTGACGTTTCATTGTTTTGGAAGGTAAAGTTCTTTTTGTTTTGTTTTATACATCACCTTTGTAGAAGTTGTTTGTATACATTACAAGTGATGAAACAATGTATGTGTCAAAACAAGGAAAACATTTGGACTCTCGGGTTGCTTGGGGTTTTTTCTTTCAGGCGAATAAGGTAAACTCGTTTACTTTTTTTTTTCTTCAACTGTTTCAAGGTCCGTTATAAGATGCGTCTGTGCTAGAGTTGCCCGATGGGCCATGTTTTCCCAGACGCATACTATTTAATGGCCAGAATTCTATTTGCTGCACCATACGCCTTGCTGCAAATGTGACGGAACCGTTCTCTTCCGCCTGTCCTGACTCTCCAGACACCTCCTTACCAGGATCAGCCCGGCCTCTGAGTTGCTGGGAACTCAGTGCCTCGAGCAGCCTGATCCACAGCTCCAGACCCGCTTGTTCTGATCTCCTGCCTTGGAGCCTCTTTGCATTTCCAGAATGCCAATCAGTGCCTTCTGAGAGTGATTATAGCTGTAGCGTAGCTGAAAGACACCAGGCAGGCGGTATGTTCATTACAGGATACACACTGGCCATTTCACATGGCCTGCTTTTATTTGGTTCAGAATCAGATAACAACAGTTAACATTCCCGCCCCCCCAGACATTACGGCACCGCCATTCAGCAGTTCCCCATCAGGTCCTCTGAGTGCAAGCTCTTGAGCAGGGGCTTCTCTGGTACTGTTCTATGTGTTTAACTTGCATGTATATTGGTTATCCTGTCTTTCCCATTGTACAGCACTACGGTACTTGGTGGTGTCTTATTAACTGCAGTCATACAGAGCACAGGTCCTTGTTTCGGTGGGAATCCAGGGGAGCAGCGGCGATCCAGGGTTACCGTTTGATAGCTCGGGTCCCTAGGGTGTCACAGTCCAAAAAGCACCCAGTTCTGGGGGTAGGGGCACGAATGGCAGCATGAGTTGCCCGATGGGCCATATGGGCAGCATATAGTAGATATTATTAAAAGAGCTCAGTGATGTAATAGCAAAACCGTTAACAGATTTATTTAACCAATCCTTGTTAACGGGAGTCGTCCCAGAAGACTGGAAATTAGCAAATGTTGTGCCTATTTACAAGAAGGGTAGTAGGGAGGAATCGGGGAACTATAGGCCAGTTAGTCTTACGTCAGTAGTGGGGAAATTAATGGAAACCATGTTAAAGGAAAGGATTGTTGAACATCTAAAAACACATAGATTACAGGATCAGAAACAACATGGGTTTACCTCAGGGAGATCATGCCAAACTAATCTTATTGATTTTTTTGATTGGGTAACAAAAATAATAGACACAGGTGGTGCAGTAGACATTGCTTATTTAGATTTCAGTAAGGCTTTTGATACTGTTCCGCATAGAAGGCTTATCAATAAATTGCAATCTTTGAGCTTGGATTCCAATATTGTTGAATGGATTAGGCAGTGGCTGAGTGACAGGCAACAGAGGGTTGTGGTAAATGGAGTTTATTCGGCGCAAGGTCTTGTTACCAGTGGGGTACCTCAGGGGTCAGTACTTGGACCCATTCTCTTTAATATTTTTATTAGTGATATTGCAGAAGGTATTAATGGAAAAGTATGTATTTTTGCTGATGACACAAAGATTTGCAACAGGGTTGACGTTCCTGGAGGGATCAGCCAAATGACAAATGATTTAGGTAAGCTAAAAAAATGGTCGGAGCTGTGGCAATTGAGTTTTAATGTGGATAAGTGCAAGATAATGCACCTGGGACGTAAAAACCCAAGGGCTGAATATAGAATATTTGATACAGTCCTAACCTCAACATCTGAGGAAAGGGATTTAGGGGTTATTATTTCAGAGGATCTAAGGGTAAGTAGTCAATGTAATAGAGCAGCAGGAAATGCTGGCAGAATGCTTGGTTGTGTAGGGAGAGGTATTAGCAGTAGGAAAAGAGAAGTGCTCATGCCACTGTACAGAGCACTGGTGAGACCTCACTTGGAGTACTGTGTGCAGTACTGGAGACCGTATCTCCAGAAGGATATAGACATCTTAGAGAGAGTTCAGAGAAGGGCTACTAAAATGGTGTACGGCTTGAAGGAGAAAAGTTACCAGGAAAGGCTTAATGATCTTAACTTGTACAGCTTGGAAAAAAGACGAGACAGAGGAGATATGATAGAAACATTTAAATACGTAAAGGGAATCCACAAGGTAGAGGAAGGGAGTATATTAAAAGGAAACAAAATAGCAAAACAAGAGGACATAGTCTTAGATTAGAGGGGCAAAGGTTTAAAAGTAACATCAGGAAGCATTATTTTACTGAGAGGGTGGTGGATACATGGAACAGTCTTCCAGTAGAAGTGGTAGAGGCCAAAACAGTAATTGAATTTAAGCAGGCATGGGATAGGCATAAGGCTATCCTAAACAAAAGATAAATCCAGGTAAAGTATCCATGTAATTGGGCAGACTAGATGGGCCGAAAGGTTCTTATCTGCCGACATTTTTTCTATGTTTCTATGTTTCTATCCCCCTTGGATGCCGCATGGTCAGGGCTGCTTAAGCTCCTGGGGTCAAGAAAGGCTCAGCAAAGTGGTTTCCCAATGGAGCTCCCTCCTGAAAATCACCACAACGGTAGCTCGCCTGAGGATCATCCTACGTTTGAAAAATCACCCAGCTGGAGCAGTTAGTTTTCGGGGCGCAGGCGTTTAAAGTTTCTGCAGATGGCTCCATTACCGGCAATGAGGTGCATTCCAGGAATTGGATTGGTTGGCCCTTCTAGCTCCTTGGATGGTGATTGGCTGGGGTTTCAAACCCAGCTCATGCTTTCAATCCCAGGCTAACCCTGGTGTCGGATAACAGTAAGCATAAGGGACAGGTTTACAGGCATTTTGATTACGTGCTGATATGATTGGGGGGGAGTCACAAAAAACACCACTTTAAAACACTAATAGACAAATAGCTTAACTGAGGGGAATAGCAGAGGAGCGAGGGGTTAATACAGTCTCTCTGAGCGAGGGGTTCCGTGACAACGATACATTTAAAACCTCACAATATAAATGAACATAAGGTCTTCTCCAAAGCAACGGTCTATTGGGGTTTTCGCCATGGAAAGAAGTCTGGGTTTGACGTGGGGAGCGCTACGACAGTTCCATGACAATCTCGGGCAAAAAAAAAAAAATCCCCTGCCGGATTCATACCGCTAGACTCGCGACCCCCAGATTTTGAAAGGCAGGATGTTGTCCCCGGCCCCACGTCTAATCTGTCTGGCTCGATGCAGTGGATGAGCTGACCCTCCGTGCCCACAATCGCTATGTGGACTTTTCCACCAAATTGGCTGACGTTAGTGCCGCTACGTCCCTGACCTGATAGCGATTTGAAGTCCTACGTTCCCTGGGATCTTTGAGTTGGCCATACCCAATCTCACCCGTATGCAGATACCGGACTCCACCTCACCGGATGGTTCTGGTTCGGTTACTGGTTTGTTATCTCTGGCTGATTTTGTATTGGTTGCCGGCTGTGCTAAGCACATGTTGCGGCCCCCCCCCCCATTAGCCCCTTCTTGTCCTTTATGTAAATATACATAATGTTGGGTTCCTTGCTGTTCATGTACGGTTTTATATGCAGATCTCTCATATTAGCTCTCTTGACTAAAGTGCTGCCCTGCAACATGTATAATTTGTATGCCACAGGAAGGCAGGTCACCTGGGATTCATGTTTTCTTGCCCACAGTGTATGGATTATACATGCCGCAGGGTGGAATATTTCATGCACTGCCCATAAGCATGAATACATAATGTCCAGGAAAACCTGGCGACCCTAGTTTGTGCATTAATGGTGATTCTTGCTGTATGGGGCGTTGGTGTGTGGACAGATTTGGGCTCTGGTCCCGACATTGGTATCTGGCTCTGAGGCTTTATCCGCTCGGCTTTCTGTATCTGTATCTCAGACACTGGCCGCTGGCAGAAGGTGCCCACCGTGGAGATGCAGGACATGGGTGAGTTACTCTGCGTTTTGTGTTATTGTGGCAGAGGCGGTAAATCAAGCCCTCACCCTGTCAGCACAGACTGTACATCTTATTTTATTAGGTCAGGGACACTTTAACACATGTAGGACAATCCTCGCCCTGTGCCTGAGGTGTCTATATTTATACAGCCTGTAGACATCTGTGCGTGATCCTGCCCGAGGCTTGTGTAGGAGGGCGGCAGTGACTGGGGTTTCTTTCCTGTGAAGCTGTATTCTAGTGAGTGCGAATGTCACCAGTGACCGTGAATAAAGGAGCCCATTAAGTAGTACTGGTGAAATTGAGTCAGGCTGCTTTGCAGTGAGTCTAGTACCCACGTCAGGGAGTGAGGCTGCTTTGCTGGGAGTCTAGTACCCACGTCAGGGAGTGAGGCTGCTTTGCTGGGAGTCTAGTACCCACGTCAGGGAGTGAGGCTGCTTTGCTGGGAGTCTAGTACCCACGTCAGGGAGTGAGGCTGCTTTGCTGGGAGTCTAGTACCCACGTCAGGGAGTGAGGCTGCTTTGCTGGGAGTCTAGTACCCACGTCAGGGAGTGAGGCTGCTTTGCTGGAGTCTAGTACCCACGTCAGGGAGTGAGGCTGCTTTGCTGGGAGTCTAGTACCCACGTCGGGGAGTGAGGCTGCTTTGCTGGAGTCTAGTACCCACGTCAGGGAGTGAGGCTGCTTTGCTTGGAGTCTAGTACCCACGTCGGAGTGAGGCTGCTTTGCTGGGAGTCTAGTACCCACGTCGGGGAGTGAGGCTGCTTTGCTGGGAGTCTAGTACCCACGTCAGGGAGTGAGGCTGCTTTGCTTGGAGTCTAGTACCCACGTCGGAGTGAGGCTGCTTTGCTGGGAGTCTAGTACCCACGTCAGGGAGTGAGGCTGCTTTGCTGGGAGTCTAGTACCCGTCGGGAGTGAGGCTGCTTTGCAGTGAGTCTAGTACCCACGTCGGGGAGTGAGGCTGCTTTGCTGGGAGTCTAGTACCCACGTCGGGGAGTGAGGCTGCTTTGCTGGGAGTCTAGTACCCACGTCAGGGAGTGAGGCTGCTTTGCTGGGAGTCTAGTACCCACGTCAGGGAGTGAGGCTGCTTTGCTGGGAGTCTAGTACCCACGTCAGGGAGTGAGGCTGCTTTGCTGGGAGTCTAGTACCCACGTCAGGGAGTGAGGCTGCTTTGCTTGGAGTCTAGTACCCACGTCAGGGAGTGAGGCTGCTTTGCTGGGAGTCTAGTACCCACGTCGGGGAGTGAGGCTGCTTTGCAGTGAGTCTAGTACCCACGTCGGGGAGTGAGGCTGCTTTGCTGGGAGTCTAGTACCCACGTTGGGGAGTGAGGCTGCTTTGCTGGGAGTCTAGTACCCACGTCGGGGAGTGAGGCTGCTTTGCTGGGAGTCTAGTACCCACGTCGGGGAGTGAGGCTGCTTTGCTGGAGTCTAGTACCCACGTCGGGGAGTGAGGCTGCTTTGCTGGGAGTCTAGTACCCACGTCTGGGAGTGAGGCTGCTTTGCTGGGAGTCTAGTACCCACGTCAGGGAGTGAGGCTGCTTTGCTGGGAGTCTAGTACCCACGTCAGGGAGTGAGGCTGCTTTGCTGGGAGTCTAGTACCCACGTCAGGGAGTGAGGCTGCTTTGCTGGGAGTCTAGTACCCACGTCAGGGAGTGAGGCTGCTTTGCTGGGAGTCTAGTACCCACGTCAGGGAGTGAGGCTGCTTTGCTGGGAGTCTAGTACCCACGTCAGGGAGTGAGGCTGCTTTGCTGGGAGTCTAGTACCCACGTCAGGGAGTGAGGCTGCTTTGCTGGGAGTCTAGTACCCACGTCGGGGAGTGAGGCTGCTTTGCTGGGAGTCTAGTACCCACGTCGGGGAGTGAGGCTGCTTTGCTGGGAGTCTAGTACCCACGTCGGGGAGTGAGGCTGCTTTGCTGGGAGTCTAGTACCCACGTCGGGGAGTGAGGCTGCTTTGCTTGGAGTCTAGTACCCACGTCGGGAGTGAGGCTGCTTTGCTGGGAGTCTAGTACCCACGTCAGGGAGTGAGGCTGCTTTGCTGGGAGTCTAGTACCCACGTCGGGGAGTGAGGCTGCTTTGCTTGGAGTCTAGTACCCACGTCGGGGAGTGAGGCTGCTTTGCTGGGAGTCTAGTACCCACGTCGGGGAGTGAGGCTGCTTTGCTGGGAGTCTAGTACCCACGTCGGGGAGTGAGGCTGCTTTGCTTGGAGTCTAGTACCCACGTCAGGGAGTGAGGCTGCTTTGCTGGGAGTCTAGTACCCACGTCAGGGAGTGAGGCTGCTTTGCTGGGAGTCTAGTACCCACGTCGGGGAGTGAGGCTGCTTTGCAGCGAGTGTAGTACCCACGCCGGGGAGTGAGGCTGCTTTGCAGCGAGTGTAGTACCCACGCCGGGGAGTGAGGCTGCTTTGCAGCGAGTCTAGTACCCACGCCGGTGAGGGAGGCTGCTTTGCTGGGAGATTGAGGGCAGCCTCTCTGCGAGGGATGTTAGAGCTGCGAGCTGTTTTCAGGGAGTGCGGCATCACTCATCACGCCAATGGCTTCGTGTCAGATTACAGGTAAACCTTGATAATCTGGGATTTGGCCGCTTGCTCACATCCTGATGAAGATCTGAGATCTTGCCTCGTGTTAAGCTCACCCCCCCCTCCCCACTGAGTATGACCAGCCGAGTGCCCATGCCAGGAGATGTGTCCTGAGGGGCTCGACGAGTACCTGGCTCTTCATTTGTTGCTGGTTCCTGGGCTGTGCAACTCGTTCACCAAGAGGGCTTGTCTTCCACCCCCAGACTCCTTCCTTTAACCTATCCCAGTACCGTCTTCATCACGCAGCTCAGGTGGTGGAGCGAACCCAGCCTTACATTTATTTCTGAAGATTTTGGATTTTTTTTTTACTTTAGTTATCTCAAATCGCTTTAAGGCATGTGGATGTTTCTTCACTCTTACGGGTTTGGCTCCTGGACATTTTCCACTTGAACTTGGTGACTTCTGGCACCTACAAGTCCAATTTACTCCCTGCTCCAAGCATTGGACCTTCTGTGCCCTCAGGGAGCTTTGCGGGAACTCATTAAACTCTCATTCCATGAGTCTCAGCGCCTCCTGGTGAAACTGTACCTATGGCGTCTTTAGCTAAATCTTTATTTGAAGGCCCCGTAAAAAGCATCTCTTGTTGCACCTCGGCTGGTTTCCAGCAGGAACATAATACCACAAGGGAGATACCACGAGGAATGAACGTGATGAGGAGATGGAGCTCTGAAGACCAATACCAACGGCGTTCCCAGCCTGAAACGTAAGACGTAGAGGGGGAGCGATGGTGTTGTGGAGGGGATTGGGGGTGTGAACCTGACTTTTATCATGTGCCCATAGGTAGACGTGCATTAGAAGTGATTGACAGGATTCATCCGATTTATCCTCAACCAATTCCACATGAACCCACTACCATAAATTTTACAACAGGACTCGGAGGCAAATACTCGCCTCGAGTCCTTACTAAAATTAGAACTGTCCGTTATGAAATGGGAAAATTCCACAATTTACTGGAACAGTCAGAGGGTTATTAGAGCTTCTACCCAAGACCCATTGTCAAAACTATGTCCAGTGACGGCTTACTATGTCTGCACCACCTGCCTCCAACTCTTTGGCGGGGTTCATGAGGTTTGGGCACAGTGAAGGTGAGCCGGTTCTAGCAGTTGGAGTCACAATTAGGGTAGGAGTGGATAGGGAAGGAGCCTCCTGGAAAAGTGAAGAATGGGGCAGAGTCATAACGGGGGCAACGGATGGGACATAGGCCCCAAGGTAGATAAGAGGGATGAGGAAGAGTCCTTATGGGATGCGAGGGGTGGGACGAATACTAGAGGGATGGAGCCATGGTCCCAGAGGAGATCTGAGAGATTGGACAAAATAAAAAAGGGGGTGCAAGGGATGGGGCGGTGTCATAATGGGGTGTGAGGGATGGGGCAGAACCCCACAGTAGATCAGAGGGATGGGACATTAATAACGGTGTGCACGCGATGGGGCAGAGGCCCCACAGGGCATTAGAGGGATGGGGCCGAGTCACAATATGGATCTGAGGGATTTGGCAATGGCTGAAGAACATTCAGCATGGATTGGGAAGGGGAGGTGTAAGAGCGATGGAGGGAAGACACAACTGGTGATGGGGCAGTTGGGCTGGACATGGTAGAGATCCCATGAGGGATATCGCTGAGGGATAGACCAGACACCCAACTAATTCTTCAGCTTCGCACTCACAAAGCAATTAATTGGACTCTGGCAGCGAGTGGCCGCGTGTCCTCCAGCCCTCTACGTCTTTTAATAGACATGTATGTTGTGTAACAGGTCATGGGGTTACGTAATGTTATCCCATCTCGGTGCTCTTAATCCGAGCTAGCTAAACCGAGCGAGATCCTATCTATAGCTGGAGATCCCAGAGAATGACTCCAATCCCAGGAGGATGGGGTGGATGTCAATTCTGACCACCTTGTATTGAAACCTTTTGTGTCTTTCACCACAGGAGAAGGAATTCCTTCTACGCGCAGCAGAGAGCAGAGAGGGCGGCCATGAGGGAGCATTTCCGTGGCAAATACAATCTAGAAAGGGTAGGTTCCTCCTGGCTCCGCGTGTTTATCATGTCGTGTCCGGATCGCTTGCTAACGTACGATTGTCTCCTCACAGAACCAGAGAGACGAGCATCACGTCAAGACAGCTGGAAGCAACATCCAAATGTCCAAAGAGGTTCGTGGTATGGTGAGTCCCAAGGAGCCTTCTTCAGAGAACGTCTCCATCCTTGGCTTCCTGCGTTATCCTAGCTTGGACTTGGACTACTTAAAGAAGGGGACGCAGAGCACCGTGCACGCTCTACCATCAGCAACGCGCTGCCTAGTCATGTAGCTGTCCTGCGGTGAACCTGGACCAAGTGTCTCTGTGAAGGACCACAGTCTGCTTGCATTAGATTTTGGCTTACAACAGGTAGGACGCAAGAGACGCCATTGGGCTCTCCAGGAGACTCCCAGCTAGAAATGGTGAATGTTTTATAGTTTTTGCACTGCTTTACCATCTTCCTTCATTCTGTTCCGGCGATGCTCGAGGAGAAACGTCTGCAACGTGACGCAAGGAACATCGGATCAGCCAGAGGAGGCCCTGTATGCTCAGACCCAAAGCGATGGGTCTGGAGTCTACACGCCACACCATGGTACCTGTAACACTAGCCGACCGCAAAGTATTGATCTTGGTAATGCGGAGCGTCCATTGTTGAGGAACATCAAAAGAACCCTGCTGTGTTACAAAAACCACTCGGAAGTCTTGGTGGGATCAACAAGTCCCAAACCGAATGGGTCGAACCCTTCTCCGGCTCCGGCGTTTGTTATTACACATAAATAAATTGACTTGAACTCTGCGTCTCTCTGCTGGTGGTTCTGTGACTGAGGAAAAGTTCTAGACTGGTGGGTAACTGGAAAGAGGGGTGCTAGATACCAAGGAACATTGGGGGTGGGGCTTAGCCTTATGGATATGACACTGGAGGTGGGACGTGTATTAATCTCACAATCCCACTGTACACCCACCGAGTGAGTCTTTGGTAGACCATGAAAGGTAGGATGTAGAGCAGAAGGTCGGCAACCGTGGCCCCACCAGATGTTTCGGAATTACGTCTGCCAAGATGCTCAAGCTCATTGGCAGAGCCTCGTCGGAGATGTATTTCCAGAACATCTGGAGGGCCAAGGTCGCTGAGCCCTGATGTACAGGAGGCTTGGAATGAGGTGAAGACGTGGATGGGTTGATCGCGGGATGCCATCACACAAAAGCGGGAAAGCCATTTGGTGGCGAATAATGATGCTAGTGACACAGAAACCCCAGGGGCGGATGGGATCGTTTGGGATCAATATTCACCGGGCGTGTTCTGTAATTGCTTTCCTTTGGGGCAGGAACCCGACTCGGCCCCGCTGTACACTGAGCCGTAAGACCAAGGCAGCCGAACTGGAAAAACTACCAACATGGATGATTCTCTAGGTTAGATAATTTGGGGGGGTCCTGTGAGACTATCCTGGGGGAGGGGCAGCAACGCCCCGGAGCAACGATATTGATCAATAGTCACAAATATATTATACATCAATATTCAATGTGCAAATATGTATAAACCTTGGCCTTGGTACGCAGTGAGCGCGGGCGGATCAGGGTTACAGGTTTGTGTGGAGCTTAAAGGGCTGCGCCCTGTTAGGGTGGAATGATAGACAGCTCAGATATGGACACTCAATGCTCTATGACGTAGGCTGAGCTCAGTGGAGTTATGTGAGGCAACTGGATGATGTCAATGCAGGACTGAGTGAGGTGTGTGGGCGTGGCTGAGTTATTGTGGTTTATGGGCGTGATTGCAGGACTGAATGTGAGTGAAACTGGGCGTGACCGAGTGTTGGAGGGCGTGGTTGAGTGAGGTCTCATGATCCAGCCTCTCTCTCAACTGTTCACGCGACGCCAGATTAATAAGGAAGATCATGTGACGCCTCCTGTGGGCGTGTCTATACGAGCACCTGACCCGGTGTCTGCTGCTGTTTCCGGGTTCCAGTCTCAGCCAATGAGCGCGCGGGAGCCGGAGCCCGAGACATGGAGCCTGACCGGGGCAACCCCTTCGGGGAGCTGGACAATCCCTTCCAGGTAACGGGGAACCCGGGGGCTGCGAGGTCCCAGCGCCGACATGGAGGGGTCCCCTGTGCGACAAGGAGGGGCGTGTGACTGCGGTGCGACTCCCTGACGGATAGGCCCGGAATAGACCGCCGCAACCCCCTCACTGAATGCTGCCCCCCCACACAGCGAGTGGTACCCCCCCATCCCTCCCCACACACACAGGAGGTGCTATTTCCACCCCCCCATCCCTCCTCCCCCACACAGGGGGTGCTATTTCCCCCCCCCCATCCCTCCCCACACACACAGGTCGTGCTACCCCCCCCCCCATCCCCGCGCACGGGGTGCTGGTCCCCCCCTCCCCTCCCCGCGCACGGGGTGCTGGTCCCCCCCTCCCCGCGCACGGGGTGCTGGTCCCCCCCCCTCCCCGCGCACGGGGTGCTGGTCCCCCCCCTCCCCTCCCCGCGCACGGGGTGCTGGTCCCCCCCCTTCCCTCCTCGCGCACGGGGTGCTGGTCCCCCCTCCTCGCGCACGGGGTGCTGGTCCCCCCTCCTCGCGCACGGGTGCTGTCCCCCCCCCCCTCCCCGCGCACGGGGTGCTGGTCCCCCCCCTCCCCTCCCCGCGCACGGGGTGCTGGTCCCCCCCCTTCCCTCCTCGCGCACGGGGTGCTGGTCCCCCCCCTCCCCTCCTCGCGCACGGGGTGCTGGTCCCCCCCCTCCCCTCCTCGCGCACGGGGTGCTGGTCCCCCCCCTCCCCTCCCCGCGCACGGGGTGCCGGGTTCCCCCCCCTCCCCGCGCACGGGGTGCCGGGTTCCCCCCCCTCCCCGCGCACGGGGTGCCGGGTTCCCCCCCCTCCCCGCGCACGGGGTGCCGGGTTCCCCCCCCTCCCCGCGCACGGGGTGCCGGGTCCCCCCCCCTCCCCGCGCACGGGGTGCCGGGTCCCCCCCCTCCCCGCGCACGGGGTGCCGGGTCCCCCCCCTCCCCCGCACGGGGTGCCGGGTTCCCCCCCCTCCGCGCACGGGGTGCCGGGTTCCCCCCCCTCCCCTCCCCGCGCACGGGGTGCCGGGTTCCCCCCCCTCCCCTCCCCGCGCACTGGGTGCTGGTCCCCCTCACACTCACTCCCTATTGTATTGTTTCGTATCTGTTCATGCTGCGGTATCCCGTGTAGTCTGCGTTTCATGGGTCCTGGTGGTGTGTTATTGCCTCTCACTTCTGTTTCAGGACCCAGCAGTGAGTGCGCAGCAGAACAGCTCGCAGTATGCCACCCTGGACGTATACAACCCATTCGATAACAGAGGGGTGAGTCTAGGCGCTCCACGTACTATTCAGACGCGTGTGCAGAGCGCCGCTGTGTTGGACGCGTGTGCAGAGCGCCGCTGTGTTGGACGCGTGTGCAGAGCGCCGCTGTGTTGGACGCGTGTGCAGAGCGCCGCTGTGTTGGACGCGTGTGCAGAGCGCCGCTGTGTTGGACGCGTGTGCAGAGCGCCGCTGTGTTGGACGCGTGTGCCGAGCGCCGCTGTGTTGGACGCGGGCCGTGATTTGTGGAGTCTAATTATCTTTAATTATCTAGACCCCTGGAATAAAGCCGCGTTTACAGAGGGTGTGTGTCCGGTTGTGGCGGGCGTCCTGAGCTTATACCTAGATCAGGGCTCAAAATTGGAAATGCACACGCAGGCAGCTCAATAAATTATTTTGTGCTGCATATTCCAGCGGTGCCACCGTGCAGCCCCCCCTTCCCCAGACTGCACGGTGGCAGGGATCTGCTGCCTGACCAAGCTTGTCTCTGTCACTGGCAGGGGGTGGAGAGGAGCTTCCCTGCCTCCTCGCTCTGCTCACACTGTGGTCTGATGACTGGGTATACATGTATCTGGCCTCTGATGTCTGGGTATACATGTATCTGGGCTCTGATGTCTGAGTATTAATGTTATTTTTGTAACCTTATTCTAAATAAAACTTTTAACAGTGTAATTTCAGTAGATAATAAAAGCGGCTGTGTTTAGGGGCAGAGTTAAGGGCTGGGTAGGCGTTAGGTGGAGCAACTGGTGGCGAGTAACTCTTAAGGCCTGGTTAGTAGCTTGGGACTTGAAATTGTGAGCCCTGACCTAGATTATTTGTCTTTGATTCCTCCAGGCTCGGTCACTCTCCCAACTTATACAATATTATGTTTTCTATTAATTTTCTGCTTTCTCTATACAGATGCCACCCCCATACCACGAGCAGCCCCCCATACAGGCTCCCACCACCCTGCCCGCTGCTCCGGCTAACAACGTCCCACCTCCGGCTGCCAAGAAACAGAGCCCGCCAGAGCCCAAAAACTATGGGTCATACGGAACACAGGTACTGCTTCAACAGTCCTGCCAATCAACCCTAGGTACCTGCGCCAACTGCCTCTCTGCCCCCCTCGCCCAGACCTGTGCCATCTGCCTCTCTGACCACTTAACCAGGCCCGCGCTATCTGCTTCTCTGCTCCTTCGCACGACCCAGTTATTGGAACTTTTTACTCTCCGCATAGTGTCAGTAACAGCTGGTTCAAATCCTGTGTGATAGCTCAGTGGTTGGTGCGCTTACCATACTAGTAACTGCTGAAATTGCAGGTTTGGCAGCTCTAGCACTTCCCGAGGCATGCTGGGGCTCATTTACCAATCAGACACGAAGCCCAAAAAAATAACACAACTTAACGTGTTCGTGGAAACAAGACTACGTTAAACTAAGTCTGTATTATTGGTATTTCACTTGTGCAATTCAGGAAGAATTCTGTCGCCATGGAGACGCGAGGGTGGTTTGTGGTGGTTTTCCATGTGACACTGCTTCAGATTGGGGGGGGGGTGGTTTGCTTCTGTGTGTTGGCTGCATTTGAAGGTCATACCATCAGATGGACTGGAATCGTCTCATGTATTTTATGTTGAAGCTCAGCGAGTGATCTGACCGCGTTAACGTGCCGGAACTCCTTAATCCCGCCGGAGAATGCATGGAATGGTTCCCTACTCATTGCTCGTATAATTTAAAGCGCCGAGTCACGAGCAGCAAGTGAGGTCAGAGGATCAATATACGTAGAAAATTATGCATTATGGGAGTTTAGTTGACAAACGGCAAAATTCTACGGAATGCGCGGCCAGATTTATACGCTGTATCGCGTGACGGGACGATACGACGCTGAAGCGGTGGACAGTTAGATGACGGTAATAAAAATAAATCAATACAAACGGTTTATCAGAACGCAGGCAAAAAAACACATTCCTTGATCAACAGGATGTCTGGAAGTTTGGACCTTATGTAATATGAGCGTGTATGTTATTTTTTGTTTTTGTGGGGGGGGGGGGGTTTGGCCCAGACTCACAGGACGCTTCGTATAGATCCGTCTCACCCAGAGCAATGTTTTTTTTTTTTTTTTTATTACCAAATCCACTATCGTGAGCTGGTGGCTCTAAGTGCATAAGCTTTAATTATTTACCATGAATAATATGGAAGATGAAGCAAATCTACTCGTTGTTTTTTTTTTAAATTTTGTCCAGACCAGGCATTTAAATTCTAAAATTTAAAAAATGACAACCCCCACCCCACCCCACTCATATTTAAGTAAAAATAAGGTTTTTATATCCTATACTTTCTGTGACGTTATATTTACCATTGATTTTATTATGGATGGAATGATTGCTCCCCCCCCCCCTTTTTTGCCTCTTGTAAAGCAAGCCGATGTGATCTCTAGGCCATCGTACCATAGCTTCTCATGAGACTGACCCGTGTCTGCACCTGCAGCCTTTTGCACCCCCTTATTACTTTATATGCAAGAGACTGACACGTGTCGGCGCTCTCTGCTATTCCAGTTCTTCCATAGTGTTGTATGAGGGGGGGCGGGGGGGAACTGGCACGGACCATACTCTGTGCCAGTGATGGTGAACCTTGGCACCCCAGATGTCCCATGATGCTTAGTTACACTTAAGGCTGGAAGAGCATCATGGGACATGTATTTCGGAAACATTCAGGGTGCCATGGTTCACTTGGTTGTACTTTCAACTAATTCTATTTTTCCATGCCTTCATATGAGAAACACTGGCACGATTCTGTGCTCACATCCTCCTATAGCTTCATACGAGACTGGCACGATTCCGTGCTCACAGCCAATCGCATCCTCCAGTAGCTTCATACAGGAGTGACCCATGCGTATCCTTCTCCAGCTGGGCTGTTTCTTTCATGGTGCTGGAAATGTACAATTTCATATTGGACTCTGGGTGCTGTTTCAGCGTGTGCAATAACGGCACAGGTGACATTTTCAACATTCACTTCACATTTCAGTGCGTGCTTTACCATCAGTAAATGTCCAGAAGGTGGTTACCGGGGGAGGGGGGCAATTTTATGAGTATATTGACTTGTGCTCTACTAGCTCAATTCACTCAGGTTTAGGGTTAGTAATTGGGTTTAGTATCTATCCTTGTGTTGGATCTAGTAATTGGGTTTAGTATCTGTGCTTGTCTTGGTTGGGTTTAGTATCTGTGCTTGGCTTGGTTGGGTTTAGTATCTGGGCTTGGCTTGGTTGGGTTTAGTATCTGGGCTTGGCTTGGTTGGGTTTAGTATCTGGGCTTGTCTTGGTTGGGTTTAGTATCTGGGCTTGGCTTGGTTGGGTTTAGTATCTGTGCTTGGCTTGGTTGGGTTTAGTATCTGGGCTTGGCTTGGTTGGGTTTAGTATCTGGGCTTGGCTTGGTTGGGTTTAGTATCTGGGCTTGGCTTGGTTGGGTTTAGTATCTGGGCTTGGCTTGGTTTGGGTTTAGTATCTGGGCTTGGCTTGGTTTGGGTTTAGTATCTGGGCTTAGTATCTGGGCTTGGTTTGGGTTTAGTATCTGGGCTTGGCTTGGTTGGGTTTAGTATCTGGGCTTGGCTGGGTTTAGTATCTGGGCTTGGCTTGGTTGGGTTCAGTATCTGGGCTTGGCTTGGTTGGGTTTAGTATCTGGGCTTGGCTTGGTTGGGTTTAGTATCTCTGGGCTGTCCTTGGTTGGGTTTAGTATCTGGGCTTGGATGGTTGGGTTTATAGTATCTGGGCTTGGCTTTGGTTGGGTAGTTT